>VZRV01009252.1:135173-207217 GCA_013398115.1 Falcunculus frontatus | reverse complement strand
CGCGGCGGGGGGAGGGGGGGGGGGGGGGGGGGGGGGGGCGAATGAGCTGAACCTCCAGGTGAGCCCCCGCTCCCTTCAAGAAGCCAAAACGGCAGGAACGCCGCTATGGCGCAGTTTACTGCTGTTACGGAGAATTTTTCCCGGGCAGCAGGGTTCTTGCAGCCCAGTGGTGGAAGATTTCTCTCTCCTGATCAGCTGTCAGGCGAAGTCCCCCCAGAGACAGAACTTCCCCCCATTTTCTAAAGGGCTTGTCTGCTCAGAGACTGTAATGTCAGCGGTCTCTGCCCCCCCAGGTGTCCGAGCTACCCCCTGCACGTGGCACGTGTAGGGGCTCCCCGCACATGCACAGCCTCTACAGTAATTTTTCATCCCGTGTGAGAAAATGGATTTATAACAAATGTTGAGGCATAAATAAAAATTAAATTGGTTATTCACAGAAGGTCAGTGGGATCCTGGGATGTATTAGGAAGAGCACTGCCAGCAGGTGAAGGGAGGGAATCCTGTTCCACTATTCAGCCCTGGTGTGGTACATCTGTGTGCTGTGTCCAGTTTTGGGCGTCTCAGGGCGAGAGAGACATGGAGCTTCTGTAGCGGCTTCAGTAGAGGTTACAGAGATGATGAAGGGATGGAGCATGTCTCTTATGAGGAAAGGCTGAGGGAGCTGGGGCTTCCTCGAGAAGAGATGACTGAGAGGGGACCTCAGCCATGTCTGCCGGTGCTTGCAGGGAGGGGTCAGAGCACGGACCAAGCTCTGCTCAGTGGTGCCCAGCAACAGGAAAAGAAGCAAGGGGCAGAAATGTGATATAAATTAATTAATTGAAATAAATGAATTCACGAGCTGAAATTTCATCAGCATAGTATTGAACATTTATTAGTGGAATAAAGGCAAAGAGCGCTGGGCGCTTGGCCATATTGCCAGGGGCGCGGTTCCATTCAGGTTACTGTAAACTTAAGTACCTTTCAAACTGTTACATATTCATTAAGCCCAGAAGGTAATTTGCACTTCATTCAACTCCCCCTTCCCATTCCCTGTCCCCTCCTGCCAATGAGGCGCCGCTTCAGGTCTTGGGGTCCGCCTTAGAAATGAGAGCAGAAATCCCCCTCCGGCGCCTCCCCAGTTCCAACTTAATTTGTAGCTGGTAGTTTCTCCGGGAGGTGTGCGTTCCGAGGAGATAACAGACTTGTGAGTTCTGATTAGATAACAGACTGCCTGGGATGCACGTAGTTTGTCTTCTTTGTTTCTTAAAGATGTTCCGGCCTCTGGTTCTGTGATTTATCAACTTAGACATTTATTACCATGTGTTCGTAACTACATTTACAACTATCTCAATGTTACAATTCAACTTAACTTTGTTTCTACTTAACTATAGTCTACCTTAACTCTATTTCTACATAACATATTATCATTTGTAAATGTTAAATTCATATATGCAAAAGTCAACATTTATCTTTTACCTATTTATCACAAATGGATGCACAGGAAGTTCCACCTGAACATGATGAAGAACTTTCCTGTGTAGTGACCACACACCGAACAGATTGCCCAGAGAGGGTATGGAGTCTCCCTCACTGGAGACGTTCCAGAACCATCTGGATGCAATCCTGTGCCATGTGCTCTGGGATGACCCTGCTTGAGCAGGGAGGTGGGACCACTGTGGTCCCTTCCAACCTGACCCATTCTGGGATTCTGTGAATGCATGCAAATATACAAATATCTTTAAAAGACACGTGTCAAGAGCATGGGATTCTTTTCAGTGGTGCCCAGAGACAAGACAAAGGACAGTGGGCACAAACTGAAAAACATGGAGCTCCTTCTGAAAGAGGAAAAACTTGTTTACTGTGAAGGTGACAGAACACTAGAACAGGTTGCCCAAAGAGAATGTGGAGTCTCCTTCTCTGGAGATATTCCAGACTCTGCAACCTGCTCTAGGTGACCGAGATAGCAGAGGGGTTAGACTAGATGGTCTCCAGATGTCCCAAGTTGTCAGGAAAATTCCACAAATGCCAGAGGTTTATGTCCAGAAGGGAGACAGAGGAGTCCTTCAACTTTATTCGACTAAAGGAAAGAGAGTCCACCAGGGTACAGGCCTGCGGGGTTTTCTCTCAAGGTTTCAGAGGGCGCAGCCTCCTTTTATTCTAAACTCCCAGCCACGTGTTGCCCTCTTCCTTTCCCCATTGGCTGAGGTACTAGGAAGGTACAACCTTCCCAAACCACCTATTCCCCCCTTGAAGCTGTCATTTTACCCCAAAGTTCAGAAAGTCAGGCTTGTGCAGACCCACTTGTCTGTTTCAGGAGCCAAGCTGTCTGGGCTCTGCAACAAACCCGCTACCCAAAGTTAATAGAGACATTAAGCCCCATTTCAAAGATGCAACACCCATACCTTCACCCGTCAAATTGTTTGTAAAGACATTTGCTTTCCTCTCACTTCCAGTCCCAACCATTCTATGATTTACTCCATTCTGTATAGTTCTGAGCCTGGGCTAGAAGTAGGGAAAATGTTTTTGGGTTTTGGGGAATTTCTTTTGGTTTTGCTGGGGATGGGGGAAGGTCACTTTTGTGTGTCAGATGCTCAGCTATAAAGATGGAATTTTAATTTTGTAATAGCTGCTCTTCCAAAAGAGAAGCTAAAGCAAATACAGGATTTAACTGTGCGTCCTTCTGCTCCTGCTCTTTCCTTCCTCCAAAAACCTAGTCCATTTCTCCATGAATAAAAGAATCTATCAGGAATTAGGTAAGGGTTTTGTGCCGGTTTGGGCCAAATTCAGGGAAACATCCAAAAAGAATGTCTCCTCAAAGGAAGGCAGGTTATAGCCGCCCCTCCCTCACCAGGTTCAGGAAAGAAATATTCCTCGGAGGAATGTGAAAGAGAAAATTAAAACTATTTATTTAACAAACACACAGGAAAAGAATAATAATGCTAAATAATGAAATCTCTCCTTGTGGAGAGAAAACCTGAAAGATTTTCGAGTCCTTCTGTGGGTGTGGTCTCTCTCCTCCTCCTCCTCGGAGGTGGGTCATCTTGGGGGCCCCCCTCCAGGCTGGTGGAAAGTCCCCTGGTAGGGTTCTGATGTTCCGGTGTTCTGAACCAGTCCAGAAGAGACAAAAAAAGAACCCGAAGTCCCAGAAAAAACAAGGTTTAACTCTCCATCTGTCTCCAAAGAAACAGAGCCAAAAAGGCTGGCTGAAAAAAAATAAAGGGTGCTTCCTCTGCTCTTCTCCCGACAGCAGAGGAACGCAGAGGAGTAGTGACCTTGAAGCACAAACTGCTTTGAAAAAGTTTGTCTGGCCCTTTTTTTTCTTTCTCTTCCCTCTCTCGGGCTCAGTTTAAAGGCACAGAAAGGCACAGGAATCATGTCTGGCCATAGAGCGATGATAGGGGATACACATCATAAAGTTACCCCAAGACAAGTTTGTATAAAATAAGGGGAGGGAAAGGTAGCAAAACTTATGTTAAAGTCATGCAGTTTCCAAAACATGACTGCTGATAGCTGTCACATAAGTGATGGTGTGGCTGAGAAGCTCTTCAAGCTCCTTTTGTGCTTTAGACCCTTTTAGCTGTCCAGCCAGAAGATAGCCCTCTCTCTTAGGCTACCATCCTTTATGCGGTACACCATGCTTATTAAATACAAACTTGCTCCTCACATCTGGCTTTAGATGGGCTTATTGTTCCCACCCTGCACACCCTCCATTCAGACTCCTCCTTTATTTGTTTTCTGTGGCTGAAGATATGCAAGGGTTTTATTTGTGAATCAGGTAACCTCTGCCCAAAGTAAATCTTGTTCTATTACTATTCTTTAAGATTCAAGAACTTTTGTAACGTAAGGTAACTGAGTGACTGAAATTGAGTTTCTTTTGCCTGTTTTTTCCCCCCAACAATGTGGGATAACTTCCTCTAGCTCTTGCTCAAAATTTGAGGTATTAATGCCTTGTTTATGTTGTTTACTTAATTACAGAATGGGTCACAGAATGGTTTGGATTGAAGGGACCTTGCTGGAGACTGAAATGTTATGGTTTATGGCTTAAACATCTTTATGAAGGACTTCTGCCTATTATAGCAAAGGTATATAATGATGCTGCACCACCGAAGCCCACTCTGAATAGGCCTCCTGACTGAAACCCTGAACTGGGAGTTAAACCAACCTAAGGAACAGAGATAAGAAAAGTTACACTATTGTTCAAAGCATCTGGAAAAACATCCACAGCAGGATCCAGCCCAGCACCGTCGGGCCAGTGCCCCAGGTTTTTCTGCTGCCAGGCTCCCACAGATCCCTACACCAAAGCAGGGAGGAAGAAATGTTTTGGGTGTGTGGCATAGCCTCTGGCCAGATGCAGTGAATGCCCATCCTCTGCTGGGCAGACTGGCCCAGCTGTGGGGCCTCCCACCCCCGGGAAGGCCACATCTATTGGGACATTCATGTGAGGGACAGCAGAGGGGGTGTCATGGCTCATCAAAGGCCCCCCTCAAAGGGGTCCCCAGACTCTGCACCAGAGCACTGCACGTGATACTACATGATGCAACAGATACAGAGTCTTGCAAGGGACAGTGTCAAAGTTGCCTCCCTCCCTCAGGGAGGTACCTGTGTGTTCCCACCTGCCCAAACGTTAATGTAATCCATTATATTAATTATATTAACCCATTGGATTCTATACTTTTTGGTGAGGGACTCTCAGCACCAAGAAGACCAGATGGAGGGAAGCAATGAGACATCGTTGGGACCCAAGAAGGGGTGATATGTTTCTATTTAAACTGTCATTCTCCCTGTCCATCTCCCCCACCTCCTTCCTCTTTGCCTTTTTTACTATTAAATAAAATATATAAATTTTTTGGTATCAATATCTAAACTCATTTGGTTTTAATCACATTTTTTGGGTATATTCGAACCTTTCAGGGTTCAATCCATTTTTGTGAAAAATGAGGTTCACTCTCCTGTTAGGATTGAGAAGTTTAATAAAGGACAATAAGGGACAAAGATAATAAAGCAAAATTCACAGCACTGGGTGCTTTGGTGCTCGGCCAAGAAGCACACCTGCTATCCTGGAGATTCCCTTTACATACACATCGACTTATTACATATTCATAAACAATTATACATATTCAAAACCCTTTCCTGGAATAGTTCAAAATGGAATGTAGTTTTCCCGTCTTGCTGGTAGCTCTGGGAACCAGCAGATCACTGTGGGGCATAAGCTTTTTGGCGATGCATATTATCTGTTGCCGATATGCTGTAGCAGGATTCCAAGTAAATAGTTCATAAGCATAGCTATTTCTAAGTTTCTGGTTGAATGAAAAAAAGTATTGAAAAACCACATCTTCACAACAAAGCTACCTTATGTAGCATCTATTTTGTAGTAAAGCTATTTTATATATAACATTTATTTGTGACAAAGCTACTGCTACAAAAGTTACTTTTAACATCACTTAACATTTGCAGAAAGCCAATATTATAGCATCTATTTATCACATTTTATTCACAGAGAGTTACCTTTGCTCTTCTCTGCTTAGAGTGGATCGCAACAGACCTTAAAGCTCATCTAGTTCTGATCCTCTTGCCATGGGCAGGGACATCTTCCACTAGACCAGGTTGCTCAGAGCTTCATCCAGCCTGGCCTTGAACACTTCCAGGGATGAGGCATCCAAAACTTCTCTGGACAGCCTGTTCCAGTGCCTCACCACCCTCCCAGGGAAGAATTTCTTCCCAATATATAATTTAAACCTACCCTCTTTCAGTTTAGAGACATTCCTCCTTACCGTGTCACTACATATCCGTGTAAAATGTTCCTCTCCAGGAATCTTGTAGCCCCATTGGGTACTGAAAGGCTGCAATAAGGCTCTTTTCCAGGCTGAATAATCCCAATTCTCTCAGCCATTCCTCACAGCAGAGGTGTTCCATCCCTCTGATCAACTTGGTGGCTTCCTCTGGACTGGCTCCAACAGGGCCATGTCCTTCCCATGCTGGGGACCCCAGAGCTGAATGCAGCTCTACAGGTGCAGTCTCACCAGAGCAGGCCAGAAGGCCAGAATTCCCTCCCTCCCCTGCTACCCACAGGGCTTTGGATGCAGTTCAGGTCATGATTGGCCATACTGACATGTGATTGACTTCACACAATGAAGCTGTGTTTATTCCAGTTATTTCAGGTTATGTTTTGATGCCTAAATCACCAGTTTCAGAGATGGGTTAAGGGCTTTGGGTACCTCAGGAGACTCCAACAGAGGCTGTGAATACTCCCAGTGTCTCTCCAGCATGCCTGCTGGAGGTCAGCATTTACCAAGCAGAACTGATGGAAGGGTGTATTGGTTTGAAAACAAACCAGTGGGCGATCACAAGTCAGGATTAAAATCTAATAGGAAAAATTAAAAATAAGTGAAATAATACAAGGAAAAGCACTGACAAAGTCAGATACAACCTGGCACCCGGTCAGTCAGGGTGTTGGTAGCAGCCCAGATGAAGTGGTCCTGTTGAAGCAGTGATCCTGTAGAAAAGAGTCTGGTCTTCACCTGAAGGCCCAGTGGTGTAGCTCTTGTCCTCCAGGAGTCCTATAGGTAAGGGCTGCCTTAGGCAGTTCCAAGACCAGGTTATATCCAGGTGGGAATGCTTGACTCCTCCCTCCTGGGTGGAGCATCTCACAATAGGATGAGATAAGTCCATGAGCCATGCAGTGGTTTCTTGATGGCCCATTGTCTGTTATCAGGGGTGGGTCATAGCAGGAGACAACAGCTAATGGCCCACAGCTGGTGGTAATAGAATACTTAAATACATCTATATTGTAACCAAGGACAAAGGGGAAGGCTGCTTAACACAGACCTTGACAGGAGTGTGGGTGGGAAGAGTGGTAGGTCTGAGCCCTGGGTGCATGTTGACAACTGTCAGAGTTAATGTAGTCGAGCCTGCTGATGCCACTCTAAGCAGGGTTGGTAGCCTTTGGGTTGTAGCAGCCACATGTTGGGCTACTAAGAAGAATGGGAGTTACTAGTTTGGGTGTTTTTTGATAATTCATAACTAATCCTGTCCAAAGGTAGGCAGCTTTTCCTTCCCCTTTGCCATTTATGGATTATGTAGTCTGTAGTTTCTGGAGAACTTTCTGGAGCAGAGTCGTATAGGGCAGAAAAGGGGCAGGGAAACCAACGGGCTGATCGGAGGAACAGAACTGGGGTACATTAGCATAGTAGAAGAAATCATCCTGGGGGAGTCGTTCTGTCACCCTAACCTGGGGAGATCTCTCAGGGTCTGTCCCTTTAGTGGACTCTCTCATTCACCTGATTGGGATACTCACTGGCTCCTACAGACTACTTCCTAGGAAGTATGGCAAAAAGGGAGCCAAAACAGATATGTTTAAATGACATGACAGTGGCAAAACTCCAGGTATCATTTGAGTGCCTCGTGGTAGGTAGTTCTGTGGCTGAGAAGTTTGCATCAGCACCTAATCGTGTCACTGAGGCTTTACCCTGAAGTGGTCACGTCTAACGGATGCTAACACCAAACAGATGTCTGGTTTCCTATTCTCATTACGGCATTTCAGTAAGAGAATTGGCTTTATTTTTGAAATGTTGGACTTCCTAAACTTACAGTATCCTCAGAAACTCTTTGTTAAGCTTTGTTTTAAACCACCTGTTGTTTAGAACTTGGCAAAATAAATGCAAGACTGCTTTTCCTCTTGTACTTATAACTTTGTTTTGATTGTGTTCTCATGTAATTTCCTCCAGGCACACTGTTTCCTTTGATTTGACTAATATGTTTTTCTTTAATGATTCCTCCTGCTAGTAGTTTCAGTTTACAGCTATGAGTGTTTATCAACTGGAAAGTGTGGTTTTTTGGAGTTTACTTCTAAACAAGTATAGTTACTGACACATAAAAGCAGCTTTTTTTTTTTTTTTTTTTTTCCCCTGGTCTTTAAAAAGCAGCCTGAATAAAAGGTTTACTGGTACAGTCATATGTCATCTTTTCACTATTGCTCTTTATATGGTTAATTAAAATCCAAAGCTGAAGACTTGTATTCTGAATATTTGGCAGAGGTCCTTCTTGAAGGACATCTAAGGAAGAGATGCTCTAGCTTTAAGGACCTCTCCTATCTTTCTGCTTGATCGGAATATATAATGGTTTTAATTTAGCCAGCTGTCTCTGCACCAGCTTACGTTACTGTTTGGACTCCACAGCTTCTTGACAAGGGTCATGTATATGTGTGGTCTGTGTGTGTGAGGAAGAGGGCTGTGTGTATGTTGAACTTCTTTCTCTCCCTTTCTCCCCGTTTCTCACATTTTCTACTT
Organism: Falcunculus frontatus; assembly: GCA_013398115.1. Lineage (NCBI taxonomy): Eukaryota > Metazoa > Chordata > Aves > Passeriformes > Falcunculus > Falcunculus frontatus. The sequence goes on along the minus strand of VZRV01009252.1, from coordinate 198,953 downwards.
AATTGGTTCTATTGCAGAATAGAATCTTCATGTATTCTATAAATCCCTCGATGTAAGGGTAAATATGGAGACTTCATGCAATTGCAAGCTCCCAATTCAAAGCACGCAAAGTAATTCTGTAATGACTTCCATAGTGAAAAGTACATACCATGGTCTTGCCCCAGAAGTCATAAAATGTGTTTTCCTTTTGTGGCTTCATATTCTGTGAATATTTTGATCATGACAGTGAGCTGCATGACATCTGTATTAAGGAGAGAAATGTCCAGGTCCATGAAACAGTGAGTGTAATACAGTGGCAAATTGCATATACTTGAGCTGTTTTGTGTCCAAACAGTTGATGTGCCAATAATTTATAAGTGGTTTTATCCACACATTGGAGACCTAGAAAGGCTTCCTTTTGAAATGTTATCAAGTATTAGCTGCTGTCAGAGTCTCAGAATAAAACACTCCTCCCCATCATGAAGGAAGATGATATTTCAGTAGATAAATGTGATTTGTAAATTATTGGCATCTAGAATATGAGGAAAGAGGGGGGAAGAAGGGTATTGTTCTAGAAACAGGGTTTGGGTAAAAGTTACAGGTTAAGTTTTTCCCATTAATCTAAATAAGATCTAATAGGTTAAAAAGAAAATTACTTACTGACTTAAGGCTATTCTAGACCAAGCCTGAAGCCTGAACAAAACCAAGGAGCTGGGCTCTGTGTGGACTTGCAAGAGTAATGATTGCTTTAGGAAGGGCTAAAGAAATGGTTCCCTCCTCTGGTTTTAACAGGGTATGAGGGGGCTTATATACAGGATTTTTAAAATTTCTTTCTTTAAAGTTCAGTAGGAAAGTTTTCTTTCTTGAAGGGGTGGAAAAAAATTTCCAAGTGCTATTTGTAGTGCAAATATTTTTTTGCTATTTTAGTATTCTAGGAATACGTAAATGTCATTGCTAGAATTCTTCATGTCTTATTCATTTTCATATTATAGAGTTCTGATGTATAACTCATATTGGGGTAACATAAAGATGATAAAACATTACAGACAGGATAGCTACACACAGGTTGGATCTTTTGGTAATGTGCACACATGAAAATTCACTTTACGCTGTCAGGTGTGAAGCTGTGTTCTTTTAGACAAAAGAAATGTTGGACTTGTATTTGGAAGGAGATGTGAGATAGCTAGAAGGCAGCACAGAGAATCCATGTTGGAACAGGCTCCTGTCAGTAACTGTGACCTATAGAGAGCAGCTCATGCTGGAGCGGGGGAGAGTGTGCAGAGGAAGGAGTAGCAGAGAGGAGCTCATTCCCACAACTACTGCATTTACTCTATTTTAAACCAGCAGTAAACTTAATTTTTTTTTTCCTAAATTGAGTCTGTTTTGCAGTGATTGTAACTGCTAACTAAACTCCCTGTCTTTCTCTTGATCCATAAGCTTTTTACTCTTATTTTCTTCCTGGTCATGTTGAGGAGGAGGAGTGAAAGAGCAGCTGTGTGGGTGTTCAGCGGACACCCAAGGTCAACCCACCATGCTCTACAGTGAATGAATAACTGAAGTCTTGCTACAGTGCCACGGTCTCAGATACTGATTCTGAGTGTTGCTCCATGACTCAGAGGCAGTGGTTATAGATACCATTAGAACTGTAATTTGTATTTTTGAAGGATACTGAAAAAAACTCTAGAAAATTAAGGAGGAAAAAGGCCATAGGAACAGAATGAATGAAGAATTCTGTCTGTTGTACCAGATTTAAACCATAAGGAATGATCTTTAATTGAGAAGAAAACTGTGATAGGGTGATATGTTGTATGGGATCAGTGCTGTTTAATGTCTTCATTAATGACATAGACAAAGGGCTTGAGTACACCCTCAGCAGATTTGCAGATGACATCAAGCTGAGTGGTGCTGTTGCCACACTTGAAGGATGGGATGTCATCCAGAAGGACCTGGACTAGCTCAAGAAGTGTCGCATGGGAATGCCATGAGGTTTAAAAAGACTGAGTTCAAGGTGCTGCACCTGGGTCAGGCCAACCTCTGGTATCAATCCAGGCTGGGGGATGAACAGATCCAGAGCAGTTCTGCAAGAAGGACTTGGGGGTTCTGGTGAGTGAGAAGCTGGACATGTCCCAGCCATGTGCACTGGGAGCCCAGAAACCCCCTGTGGGATGGGCTGCATCCAAAGCCTTGTGGGCAGCAGGAGAGGGAGAGGATTCTACCCGTCTGCTCCGCTCTGGTGAGACCCCACCTGCAATGCTGCATCCAGCTCTGGGATGCCAGCAAAGGAAGGACATAGACCTGTTGAAACAAGTCCAGAGGGCCACCAAAATGATCATGGGGGTGTGACACCTCTCCTATGAAAATAGTCTGAGAGAGCTGGGGTTGTTCAGCCTGTGAAAGAGAAGGCTCTAGGAAGACCTTATTGCAGCCTTTCAGTACCTAAAAGGGACTTATAAGAAAGATGAGGACAAACTTTTTAGGGCCTGTTGTGTGTAACGACAAGGGGTAATGGCTTAAACTAAAAGATGGTTCATTCAGACTAGATATAAGAAAGTTTTTACAGTGAGGGTGGTGAAACACCGGCACACATTACCCAAAGAGATAGTGGATGCCCCATCCCTGGAAACATTCAGGGTCAGGCTGGATGGAGCTCTGAACCACCTACTCATGTTGAAGATATTCCTGCTCATTGCAGGGAGCTTGAACTAGATGACCATGTCTTGGGGTGATTTTATGATGTTGTATCCCATGTCACCTGCTCTATGCCCAGATATAAATCATGTGCCTTTCTGTGCCTTTAAAACTGGGTGTGAGAGAAAGAAAAAAAACTGAGTGAACTTTTCAAAGAAGTCTGTGCTCCAAGGTCACTACACCTCTGCATGCTTCTACGGTGGCAACAGCGGAGGAAGCATCCTTCCTTTTTTTTCCTGAGTTTTTCGGCTTTTTCTCAGGAGAGAGAGAGTTAAAATTCTTTGCTGTTTAGCTGGCTCACTAGCTGAGGCAAGAACTTTTCTTGGACTGTTTCTGCTCCGGTCTGGATCACCAGCACTGGGAGGCCCACGCCACAGCCTGGAGGGGGGCCACACCCCAGCTCTGGAGAGAGAACAGCCACACCTACAGAAGGACTTTGAATTTTACCAGGTTGTCACCACAGCAAGAGGTTTTATTATTTAGCATTATTCTTTTCCTGTGTGTTTAATAAATAAATTGGTTTTTTCTCTTTCACATTCTTCCAAGGAAGATTTCTTTCCCAAACGTGGTGGGGGAGGGGCAGCTGTAACCTGCCTTCTATCAGAAGACGTTCAAATTCGGATGTCTCTCCAAATTTGTCTCAAACTGGGACAGACCTTTAACAATTCCTTCCAACACAAACCATTCTAAGATTCTATGATGATACCTTCAAACAAAGAAAACAGCATGTTAACTTTGATCACTGAGAACCCATAGCTGAAAGCCCAAGTGGACTCACTCAAGGCAGAAGGGAGGCACTAACTTCAACAGAAGTAATCAAGTGTTAAAAGAAAGCCATAAGAAGCAAGATATTGTTAATTTGTTTGTGTCTTCAGGTCAAGACTAGATATCCATCCGCTAGAGTGTGTGCAACTCTTCCCCCATTGAGCAGGGGAAAGGGGAATTATTTCTTTAGGGATGGATGAAGGAGGTCTTGTGTGCTTAAGAAAGTCTTATCTTCCTATTTACCTAGTTTCTATCAGTCAAAAGAAGATTGTTTTTAACCAAGTTTCTAAACATTGATGGAAAGAGATTGTCAGTTCTTGTCCATACCCCCTATAGAAATTGTTCAGGTGGCTGATGCAGACAGAGGAAATGGACTGCATTAGAGGTGTCCATGCTGTCTTCAAAACTAGTCCTAAACCAAGGGAACTTGAGATGCTTTTGGAAAAAAGAATAAGTAGACCTGTGTAAAGAACTGTGTTCAGCTGTTGTTAAGCACTTGCTAGCCTGACGTGGAGTAATTGTAATACCTGTGACCAACTCCTGGTAGCTGGTTGGGGGTTGATGTAGATCTAGTGGTTATTTCACTTGTTATCTCTGGAATTTCAGTGTTCCCAATCCATGAGTGTGAGGAACCAATTTAATTTTGAGTTCTGTCTCAACATTGTTTGAAATTACCAGAGGTATATGGGGGAGGGGCTGCGCAAGTACTACTTGCAGGAAGCAGCGAGGAGAAGATGGAAAGCCCTGTCTCTCAGGAGACTTCACCTGGCAGCCATCTCACATCTCACATGTAATAGGCAGTCAGTAGGAGACCATCAATGACACTGACCTCCAGAGAGGTTCTCCAATCAGATGTCAAATGGTCTTCACCAATGGGCTGCAGTGGAATGTTGAAGTGGGCCAATGGTCTACTGTCAGCATTGCAGACCTTGGGAGGAGCCAGGGGGTATAAAAGTAACTGTGTCACAAGCTTCAGAGCTTTTTGTCATTTTGTAACTAGCTGGTTCTTTTGCCCTCATTTTTGCCTTCGCTGGCCCTTGCTAGCCCTGGCTCGCTTGCTCTCCCTCTCGCTGGCTGGACACCTGCTGACCGCGTCCTGCCCTACCACTTCGTCTCCCTCACCTGCTCCAGCTGTTGCCTGTCCTGCCTCCCTGTGTTCCTGCCCGATGCCCTATCTGCTTCGGCCCTGCCTGCCTTGTTCCTGCCTGAGCCACCTGCTTCCAACCCTGCGTCGCTGATCTAGCCTGTCACCACAATCCCCACCATGACCCTGTCCAGGGTCTTGCACATCCTGCCCAAGCGCCCACTCACCTCGTGTCCAGCCTCCCATCGATGCAGGAGCTGTGCTTTTGCTCCAAAAGCTGCACAGGCTCCCCCCGGCAGGGAACATGCACACGCCACCTGCCAGTTGGACATTGACAGCACACTCTGAAATTCTGGTGCTAACTCCCATTTTTTCTCTCCGTTGCCCCCCTCTCTCTTTCTCTCCCCATTATTTTTCCTTCTCCTTCTTCCTCTTCTGTGTTTACTATTCTTCTTTAGTAGGGCAACATCCTTTTCACTACCAATTAATGGTTCTCAGATATAATACTTGCCTCGTTTTGCTTAATTCCATCCTAGATCATCTGTTTTAAAAGAACCCCCTGCAGTTCCCTCTTAGTGAAATGAGACAATGAGATAACCAAGAATGTATGGGGATTTTTTCTCTCTTTGAATTAAAACTAGATAAATCTTGATTAATGTTTTCCTTCCCATTTCAACAAGAATTTGAGGTAACTGCCAATTAGTGTACATCTTTTTCTTACCCTGTGGAAGCTGTTAATTGGTATTCTTCAGCAAACACGCATGCCTTGTAATAAGAATGTAATGGAGAATACACTTAAGGATTAATAGGCATCTCCCCAGTTAAAAACAGACTGAGACATTACCCCAGTATAAAACGTTTACTGTTTATATAGAACTTCTTACACGTAAATATCATTATGCTATTGTAAAAAAAAAAAAAAATTACTTCTTTTTTACAGATGCCAGAGCCTGGAGAAAAAAGATGAATTGTTCAAGGCCAGCCCTGGTCTAGCTCTTAGTTTATACTCTTTCTAGTAGGCAATGTCTAACTTGTACAGTGTGAGGAGGTCTCAAAAGTATTGCTTGTAGCTGCTGAAGCACATATGAAATCACAAATGTCTATTGTTGAATTGTCTTTTTTCTTCTGTCCCCTTGCAGATCCTGACGTGTCTGGAATCTCCATTGAAACAGATAACAAAAATGTAAAAGCAGAGGAGTTTAAGGGTACAGTATGGGCATTGGTGTGATAATTTTTAACATATACACAATACATGCAAACTATGTGTACAGAAGCTGTGCAGGTATTGAGGTTGTCTTCCTCTTTCCTGAGGGGTCTTGTGCCTACTCTCTCCGCTGACTCTGTGTTATCTTGGTCTTGTCCCCATTTTCTCTTACTTGAGGTGAGGTTGAACTAGGTGCTCCCCAGAGATCCTTTTCGACCTCACCTGTTCTATGGTTCTACGACTTGTATGTCAGTTCTGTAACTTCTGCCTGATTTCCTTCCACAAAAAATTATGGGAGCTGATGGAAAGGAGAAATATTATTATATTAAATATGTTACAAGACAGAAAAGTGAGGGACAAGAGAGAACAGATAAAAGTTAGCTAATTATAAGTAACAATAATGTCTATTTTTACTTGTCAGTAGCTATAATGGCTATTTACGTAGTTATATATATATGTATCATATATAAAATGGCAAATTACTTCAAATAACAGGGTGGAGAACTTACGGAGGCAAAGAGGAAAACGTGTTTGCTGGGTAGATGAGAAAGGGGTGTAGTGTGGTGTGAGGTGTGTGGGTTATGTGGGTTTGTTTTTTGAATTTTGTTGGAGTGGAGAGAGGTGGGAATTTGGGATCGAAAAAACTGCTCTCTGAGCTTTAAAGCTTATTCAGCTTCTTGAGGTAATAATCAGATATTTTAGAGGTCTCTAAAGCTGTCATCCGGACTTCTGTTAAGTATTCTTCTCTTGATAGAATACATTTAGAGCTCAAGGCAGGCAAAAGCAGGGAGAAATGCTTCAGGTAATATTAAAGCTTGATTAGGTTCTGTCTTTTTATATGGTCTATGGCTTGCACTTTGTTCTTTTGTTATTTGTACGTTGAATGAAATCAGTTTAGCACAGCCCAGATGCCAAGCCAAGTTCTCCATGTGTAGCAGCACTAAGGGATGGTAGGGCCGATAGACGTAGTTATTCCACTTAGTGCAGCTGGTCTGAAATGCATTTTCCTTTTCCCCTCTAACTCCTGTTACTGTAGAGGAGGATGGTCAGGCACTGGGACAGGCTCCCCACGGAAGTGGTCATGGCACCAAGCCTGACAGAGATCAGGGAGCATCTAGGTGACACTCCCGGTCATGTTTTAGTTTTAGGTAGTTGTGCAAGGAGCAGGGAGTTGGGCTCACTGATCCTTTGGGTTCCTTCTGACTTGAGATACTCTACAATTTTATCACCAATGATAGCCTCCAGATCAGATGTAAATCCAAACTGAACATTGTGCAGATCTCTCCAAGATTCCAGAGGGCTTTTGCAGGCCTAGCATTACCAGTGCTGATGCACAGCATCCTGTGGTCCTACCTTAATGCAAGTCAAGTACACCTGCTCTGGAAAATACCTCTCCCTGATTCCATTACTATAGGAAAAAATGGGAGAGGGGAGCTATAACTGGGGATTTTATTATGTTGTCTCTGTTCTGTGCACGCTCCCTTTCTTCGATCTATTCCTTTTCTTCAAATAAGATTAGTGGGTGGGCATTAATGCTAGGGTTTTTTCTGAAACAAAAACACGTGGCATGCAAGAAAAGGGCAGCTCATTTGAGACAGAGGTGACTTGTTCAGCTGAGAACACTTCAGCTGAGCTGTCTCTGTGTCAGCTAATAGAGACCAGCTCATTAGACAAGCCAACTGTCACAAGGCCAGTAGCAGAAGCAAGCCGAGCTTGAATGATGGTTTTTCTTTGTCAGAAGGATACAAAAACAAAATGGAAAGGAAACTAGCAAATCTTAAGATTCAGGAAGCCTCCACCCATCCACTCAACCTGAAGCCAGGAACCTCAGACTTCCTGAGTGCACAGTATGTTTTTCAAAGCGGCCAGTGCATGTGTAACATGTTTTTAGCAAGGAATGCCCTCTTACCTCAATTTTTCTTTCAAGTCTCGACATTTTTTCCCCCTGTGAGATATCACCAAGGCTACCAGCCTGGCTTTTTGTTTCTTTTCAGAGCAGCCCTAGGAAATCAGATTCTGAAGGGCAAGTGAGTAGATCTGTCAGTAGCTCTTAATTGCCTTCCAGCCTTGTTTGCTGAGAGTGGAAAGGAGGATGATGGTTGATTATATGTTTGAGCAGTGCATGTTTGTGTCATGAAAGCTAGACAGGCCTTGCCAAAACTATAAAGGCTTTTGCTTCTTGATATTGTGGCCTGTATTGGAAAATGAGTAGCTTACAGGTAGCAAGGTCTATATTGCATTTGTTTCTTTAGCCATCTTACTGGAATGTTTTCCATCTGCATGAAGTTACACATTTAAACAGAAAAACTAGTGATACTGAATTCAGAATGGTAATTCACAAAATATTGTTAATAACAGGGCCAGGGTCCCTTTTTTCAGGGATGATCTGCTCAAAAATGTTTAAACTAAAATGAGGGTAGTAATAAAGAATGTAATTGATGAACTAGATATTCCCATGTTGGATGGGGAAAGTAATAACCCCTTTCCAGCATGGGACTATCTAGTCCCCAGCATCTGAAGTTTGATCCAAAAGCCACTGAAGTGTAGGAAAATTACTGGGTTTTTTTCCCCACTGTGTTTGTGTAAATCTGGAGAAGCATCACTTTGAGAAGTTGATCTGGCCATTGCTGACTGCACAAGCTCTTTTGAAGGGGGAACATGAATTTCATAGAGCCTGAATGTGTACCAACACAATACTAAAATCTCTAATTGTCCCTTTTGTCTTTATTTCTTTTTTTCTTCCCTCTAGAGGCTATTCTTAGTTGCAAACACAAATTTTCGAAAGGGATGAGTTTAAGAATAGAGTGGAAGAAAATCCAGTCTCAAGGAGTCTCATTTGTCTACTACAATAGTGAATTTACAGGTACAGGACTACAGATGGATGGATGGTTTAACATGTCATTCTCTAGCATAGCTGTTGACTCTTTCTTGGGGAACAACACCAGGAAAATGATTGAAGAAGGCTCTTGACTGTTCATATAGAAGAGCTATGCTTTTGAGAAAAAGAATTCTTCTGTGGGGGAAAAAAGGCATTTCTTTATAAAATCATCAATTATGAGTTACCTTTTTAATGCAGTTAAATATAATAAAATGCAAGACTAAGAAAAATGGCACTGCAGATTCCTTGGGATTTTTAAACAATGAAATTGCATGCAAATGTAAACTCCCCTAACTACTGCAGGCTCTGCACTCCTATCCTAAAAAGAGTTTTCTGAAGCCTCCTGTAAAGCAGGGGGCTTAGATATGAATAATGCAGCATTTTTTATATACATAAAATATAAACTCAGCTGTATATTTTAAATTATTTGTATTCTTTTCAGAAATAGAATTTCTCTTTGTATGTTCTGAAAAGGACTTACCTCAGCTTTGTGTGTTGGAGAAAATACGGGTCTCTGTTACACTGTACACAATAAATGAAGGTTGAGAAGTAAAATAAAAGCGCAGAAATTTTGTTCGTTTGTAGAACTTGCAGATGTGCTGACCTTTTGATGAACTTGGGGTTTTTATGCATATATTTAATATAGAGAAACACTGGAACTCATGGTTCTGTGTGTGCATCTAACTTGAATGTCATAATAAGCTGTAGAATTAAAAAAACCCCAAATTCCTTGTAAGAATTCTGATGGCAGTATCTTTGCTAAATGCATCAAGTTTTTCTTGCCAAGTTAAAATGTCAAATACTGTGCTGTGGTCTCATTCACAACTTTTTCTTTAAGGTAATTAAGTTAGTGATTGCCATGTCTCTAGTGGAAAGTGATGTCTTTCAGTCACCTCACTATTGCTACACATACTTTCTTGAAATGCCTGCAGAAAAATGCATTCCATCTTCCAACTGGATAATGTATGGCAGATGGAGGTTTTTTGAATTGAGGGTGATTTTTTGGAGTAAATGGAAGGTTCATACTGTCTTGGGAAGGGAATTACATATTGCTCTTTGCTGATAGGTAACTAACACTGAACAAATGAGCACTAGTTTCATGTACAATATGATGTAAAATGTCAGTAAATTGTATGTGTTTTCAGAATAAGCCAATGAGCCATAGATATTTGCTTTCAGACTGAAAGAGGGGAAACTTAGGTTAGAATAACAGAGGAAATATACACAGGAAATTCTTCCCTGTGAGGGTGGTGAGGCCCTGGCACAGGTTGCCCAGAGAAGCTTTGGCTGCCCCATCCCTGGAAGTGTTCCAGACCAGGTTGAATGGGGCTTGGAACAACCTATTCTAGTGGGAGGTGTCCCTACCCATGGCAGTGGGGATGGAACGAGATGATCTTCAAGGTCCCTTCCACTCCAAACCATTCTGTGATTCTATGATTCTATAAGCAAAGCGCAGAAACCTCTCTGTTTGTTCTCCCTAAAGGTGATCTTCAAGGCCGAGCAGAGATGCTGAATACAGGAATCCGAATTAGGAATGTGACTAGAAGGGATTCTGGGACCTACCGCTGTGAAATCAGTGCCAAGAGTGAAGAGGGGCAACGCCTGGGAGAGGCTACTATTACTCTCACAGTATTGGGTACAAACTTTATTACTTAGGCTTCTTTAAAGAAACTGGATAATGGGGTGTTGGGGTGTTGAAGGTGGGGTTGTTCACGCAGTGAGTGGCTGCTGGGTTTTTGGGTCTTCTTTGGGCTGGGTTTATAAACACTTGTACGTGAACATTCTGCAACATCACAAAATAGTTTGGCATAAGTCACACTTGCATTAGAAAGGGACTTAACTAGGGTTTATTATATAAAAGTGAGTTTCAGTTCTCAAAACTGAAATTGCTCAGTGACTGAGAATCTGGATAAGATGATCATGGTGTTTGGCACTGGAAAGTCAGCATCTGTCAACACTTATCAAATATTCATAAGCAGAAGTTCATTCGAATATGCTACAGTCTCCTCCTGGTTTTGGAAGGAGAGAGTTTTTGTGCATTGACAGCCAGACAGCTGGCAGTCTGTGGACTTTATTTACAGGAGAGATGGTGTTGTCTGCTGGAGGGAAGTTGTTCTTTATGGGTCTTTCTTTTCTCTGCCAGTTAGGGAATGGATGGAAAAGTGAATACTGAGCACATTGTTCTCACATTGGGTTAGGTATTTGTCCCACTGGATGAGTGGTAGAGGCCAGTAGTTTTCCTTTTTTACCTGTACAGGGACAAAAGAAAATACTTGCTTTTGTAGATTCTATATTTGTCCTATTAAAAACAATAATAATAGATCTTTTAAAATTATATATAAAGTCTCTAAGTTCTTCAGAGAGGATGATAAATGCATGAACTTCTGATTAGCACCAACAATGATGTAACCCCACTTAATCCTTCTTTCTTCTACTTTCTCAACAGCTTTCCTGTTTTAAATGTGGCTTCTTAATTTAAAGTTGAAATCTTCAAGGCCAGAGGAGAAAGGGGAGGGCGTGTGTTGCTTACAAACCTTTTTGAAAGTTAATGTGAATTAGTATTTCACTTGGTTTTCTTTATTTCTGCTTTTTATCTTAAAATCAACCAAGAAAAAACTATCAATACTTGTTAAGGTGTCAGTTGTTCTTTTAATGTTCCGTGGATGCCTCTTCACCATTACTTTTCTTCTATATAATGTTAAGCACCAAAAAAAAAAAAAAAATTAGTTTATTTTCTGTTCACGTATTAAAAATGAAAAAAGAGACGTTCATCTTGATAGGAGAAGGAACAAACTGTTCTCCTGAATCTCTGTGGAGGAATGTTTGTTTTTAATTTAAACTGGAATGTAGTAACCAATGGGTTTTGGTCATCAGACTGGGGTTTACAAAGTGCCTATGATGACTGCTAGTCTCAGTTAATTTTTCTGACAATCACTTCTCAAAAGTTAACTCCTTTTAATACAAAAACTCCTTTTCCTCTTCCTCCCTTCAGTTTTTAAATACTAGGGCAGGGAAGGAGGCAATTGCTGGACTACAGATTCCCTGAGTTATCCCATCTCTGTCTGTGAACAAGAGGTTCCATACAAGAAACAAAGTGAAACAAACTCTCTGGGGTTGGATAAAAGTGCACAGATTGGAGACAGGATGACACAGCATAGGGTGGGGGGAGGCTGGCAGTAAGCACTTCTTTCATTTTTAGCAACTCATAAATTTTACTGTGCTCTCAGTAGCATGATTCTGCCTTCTAGCCCTTCTCCTGCACCTCATTTCATTGATGTGGTAGTTATCAAACGTGCACAAGCGCTCACCTCCTCACTATGACTGTCAGCCTGTTGTCATGTGGACAGTACATGCGTATATGTATAAGTACATGTGTAACAAGTGCAATTTCACTGTCCAGTTGCTCCGACTACTCCAGTGTGTGAGGTACCCAGCTCCGCAATGACGGGAACAGTTGTGCGGCTGAGCTGTAAGGAAACAGAGGGCTCCCCTCCATCTGAGTACCAGTGGTACAAGAATGGTGTTGCCTTGCTGGAGAAGACAGGAACAGGCAGTGCTAGAGCAGCAAACATAACTTACACCATGAATAAAAAGTCTGGCACTCTGGTAAGTGTAATAACCAACTCTGTCATAGACAGCTATGAAGGAGAACAAATTTACTGTTCAGTACAATGATGCACAGGGGTCTTAATCCAAAAATTCGCAAGGTCTTTGTTGGAGGTCAATGTCATGCTGAAACATGTGCTGAGAAATGTAGAAGGTAATTTCTGCCTCAAACCAGTGACAAGCCATAGACATTGAGTGATACACACAAATTGCGTGAGGTACTGCAAGGCTGCAGTAGCGATAACTGAGAATCTAGAAATACATGACAAATTTTACCTTGTCAGTTGGTAAACTAGTGCCAGGTCAGAATGAGGTCTCGATATGGCAACAGAGCTATATGTGACAGAACCTTAAAATTTGGAATTGTAGCTTCACACACTTCAGGGGGAGTGCAGCACTCAGGGCTGTACAGAATCTCTGAAATCCAGTGCCATTTACAAGTTCCCATCCAGGACCTGTGAAGTCAGTAGGAATGAGTTGGGACTGTAAGTAAACTCAGTGGGTTCTTTGTTTTAGTTGTAGTTTGTTTTGTGGGTTGTGGTGTTGGGGGTTTTTTTCCTTCAGAACTGGCTGTCTCTCTCATTCTTCCCCCATTAGCTGACCCTTCAGAAAAACTTGATGCTACTTAGGGTGCTGAGATTTTTCAGAAGTAAAGAGTTGTTCTAAGAATATCCTACTCTTGTGAAAAATCAAACGTGGAAACTGAAGTATGACTAAGCATTCAGATATTCTGAGGATCCTTCAGCACACCACGGGAATCAGGTGGACTACTCAAACTTACTAATCACTTCTGAAAATATTGAAGTATGGCATACATTAAAAAGAACAGTTAACAAGTCTAATTAAAAAATAGAAACACTGGAATTGACATGAGGTCAGTGTCTGTCCATCTCTTTGTTATGGATCAAGTGAGAGCTTTAGACAAGCCCTGCCTTAGGCTTAGATTTTTGGCAGCAGCTCTACTTGAGTGACCTGCACCTAAATCGCTCTGGCTCGCAAGTTCTTAAGAATGGACAATTAGGTCTATTATAAAATAAGTTACTTATTGAATAGACAGAAGGTAACAGACAAGAGGCCTTAGACAGTTACTTATTACACAGTATAAAACAAAAGAACTTCTAGTAGATTACATTAAACAGTGCATGACATTAAGGTACCTATATTATAGCTAGCAAAGAAATAGTACTGATTAGGAGTCAATGTAATTTACCACCAAATTGCCAATAGTGTACACAGAGTCCTTTCACTCAACCCCCAGGAGAGTAGCCACAAAGCAGCATCCTGACTTTGGGGAGAAGACCCCACACATTTCCAGGGAATGTGCAGAAGATTTCTGCTTTGTGAAAATATGGTGTAGCTTTTATAATTTGTAAAGTGAAGTGTCTGTCAGTCAGAAATTCCACATCTGCTTCCACAGCAAGATGTTTACTGTCAGCTGAAAGCATCAATCCCATGGCGATAAAATAATTCACTACAAGGCAAACTGTCTTGATTGAGTCATTTCACCAAGGCTCATGTGAGGCTCATCTGAGAGTAAGATGCCCTGAGTTATTGCACCAGCTAACAAGCAACAGATAAGCTCTTCTGTGGCGAGAGGAGATGTCCTGCTACAGTCTCACTTCCTCATTTTCATTTTTACAGTAGTAGTAGTATTTGATCAATAGTGTGGTTTAGTATTTCTCTGTTGGAAGAAGACATAAAGTGCATTTTTGAAGGGTTGAGAACCACTCAAACAACTCTTGACTTTTGAAAAATTTCAGCTGACAATGCGTCGTAAGTAGTATGTGTCAAATTTTTTGAAGGATCAATTAGTGGGGTTGTTGTTTTGATAAAATGAACAAACTTTGATTTCTTGTGTTCTGAAATTAGAGCATATCTAAAAAAGTGGATATTATTGGAAAGTTCTGATCCACTGAAAAAGAATTTCCTTGTAGATATACTCCACTTAGTTAAATGTTCATCTAAAGGAACCTCTTAGGCAACAAGCAGAAGTTGAAGGACCAGGGAATGTGACTAAGGAGCTGTTACAAGGTTGAAATGGACCAGAATTTTTTACTTGCCTTCAGGGTTTTTTGGGTTTTATTTGTTTAAAACAAACAAATCCACACATTGACATGTCAAAATTTCTATCCTACAGGAATTTCTTTTCCCGTTCTGATAATGGTTTTGGACTCTTTCTTAACAGCTGTTTAATACAGTTACAAAGAATGACACTGGAGAGTATTTCTGTGAAGCCTCCAATGGGATTGGATTATCTCAGAAATGCTCAGTGAAGCGAATGCAAGTTGGTATGTGTTAAAGAAAATAAGGGTGCAAAACAGTCTTGCAGTAGGATTTATGTAATTGCATGGTGCAACTGAGAAGCTAAGATCAGATTGAATTAAATCTTTTTATTTGGTTATGGCATTTGGGGGTGGAGAAATAATAAGTTCCTTATTGCAGTAATTAGCTTTTAGATTGCTAAACACTGAACTTCACAGAAAAGCATCAGCCATATGAGAACATTAATATTTCCAAATGCTTTTGTGGAAGGCTTACAGAAGAGTGTGCCAGTCCACTGGGGTGTTTTCTTTATATAAAGCCTCCCTTTTAGGATTCATTCATGGGAGAACTTAATGGAACAGTCTGTAATATCCCAAAATGCATGAAGGTTTTTGCAAAATATACAACTGATTCTTGCAGATATCATAGGAAAGCAAATGGTAACAAATCCTAATAACTACTGCAGAGAAGATCCTGTCCAAGTGTTCCGTAAAGCAGCACATGGAACTGCAAAGTTCCATATGGTGCTTTCTTGGAACTTAGCTGAAAATCACTATGTCAGGCTTTTAGTGCATTCCTGGTGGATTATGAGCAAGTGTTTCTCAAGCTACTGAGACAGAAGCACTCTGTGAAAATACGCACTAAGTCCTAAATTACTGTCAGCCTAAACTGTACAAAAATTGATAGGTTTTGAGGTAAAAAATCTCAACCATATATTAATTTATGCCTAAATTTGGAATCCAAATAAGTAATTGGAAACATATCAAAAAACTATGAAAATGTTTCTGCTTGTTGATGTTTTTGGTTTTCCTAAAATGGATAATTTTCTGAAGCTCTTAGTGATTATATCAGGATATGGGCATGGTCCTTGGTCATGGCTGAACTCAAGCCATCACCTTCAAAATAAAAATGGATGTTTCAGTAGCCTGGTATAGAGTTTAACTTCAGGCAACTCGACTTTATTGTGTTGTATTTTAAAAGCCTTGTTATTTAAAAATTAAAAGTAATTGTGTTTCAAACAACTCATTTGAAGAGTTCTTTAGAAGTGGAACCCAATCACCATCAGCTGTTTCAGTTGTGTTAAGTAAATTAACTATATGAAAAACTTCCTTTAAGACTTACAAAGATTTCAAGATATTTTCCCTTAGAGACATACAACTTGGGTAATACTTATCTGGGGTAGATATGATAAGGAGTATGTATCCCTTGATCCTTCTTACTCTTTCCTTACTTTTGACCCCAACTAAGCAGTTGATGTGTGCCAAGTACTTCTGTTAAAGTGGCTGTGACACAGTAGTGCTTTTTTACTGATTAAATACATCTAAATGCTACCAATTAACTTATGTGTCTTGGGCCAAAGACCACCTACAGATACAAAAGATACCTATGGTAGTTAGGGAGGAGTCCAGCCAGTGGAAATTTTTACAATTTAGAACATTTGACTTCTGTTTTATAATTACAGATGACCTTAATGTAAGCGGTATCATTGTGGCTGTAGTATTTGTGGCTCTGGTAATGGTACTGTGTGGTCTTGGAGTATTCTATGCCCAAAAAAAGGGCTACTTTGCAAGTAAGTAGAATAAAATCACTCCTTCCTTGTGTCAAAAAATATCTGTATTTAACAGTTTCCATGACACTCTCTCTTGCCTAGAGAAGCTGTGGATGCCCCATCCCTGGAAGTGTTCAAGGACAGGTTGGAGGGAGTCCTGAGCAACCTGATCTAGTGGAAAGTGTTCCTGCTTACAGCAGGGAGTTGGAACTAGATGATCTTTAAGGTCCCTTCCAACCCAAACCTCTCCATAATTTTATGATTCTGATGACATGTCCTCCTTTCCATGAAGGTTCTAACTCTGTGGTACTAAAGCTGGAGAGCATTAAAACAGCAACATTTTGTGCAGACATTTTTATTCTGCTAACATCTACTGCAAAAGGTACTTTGAAAATGACATGGAGATGTTTGTGCAGTTGCTTAAGGCTACCAAACAACAACCTAGGGAAAGCAACGAGCCAGATCCTGGTTCCTAGAACCTCTCCACCCTAGTTTTGATAAGGAATGCCTAAGAAAGGCAACATAAAAATATGCCAGTTTTAGTCTACAACACCTGACCAGCTGAGTTCTGATGAAAGGGAAACTAAATTAACTGTCTTCTTCCTCTGGGTCATGGAAAAAGTTTGCTTTTAGGGATTACTGCTAAAAGCTTGACACCCAGCAACCCTCTCTGTAGCCTTTACATTGGTACCTGTAGGGCTGAGCACAGCAACAATGAATGCCAAACATTGGGGTCTGAAAAGGTCAGCTGCCTGAAAGTACCTGAAAGAGGCTACAGAGCTGCTGGTTAGAGTTCGCTTGGAGCTTCATCTACCCTTGAAAACAACCTAATCTTTCTTCTGCTTAAACTCACTACACCAAAAAGAGACATTTGATTTAGAAAGTCCTTCTAGAAACTGAAGAGCTGAATACTCTAGGAATAACTATTTCAAAGAACTTTAAATCAGCTAAGGAAACTGTTCTTGTGCTAATTATCTTTCTTTTTTCTCTTTTTCAGAGGAAAGCTCTTCCCAGTAAGTATCTTGATGCAAGTAGTACATAAATCACTACAAACTTCATTTACATTTCAGATTATTTAGTACCTGTAATGATTTGTACAGCCTTTCTAACATGATTATTGTGCAATAGCTTTCTTGACACTGAGATAAACCTGATCCTATACAATAGCTGTTTTCCATATTAGAAACCAGTGTCCTGGTCAGAAAGTGAATCATTACATTACTGTGGTAAACATGCAGAGATGTGTCTTTTTACATAGTTATAGCTTACACCCCAAACTCAGCTATAGGCATTCATGTGTCTCCTCTTCAAACTAGACAAAAGACAATCAGAACCAAACTGAACTGCTGTCATATCCAAATCTACAGGTTATTTCAGGAAGTGTTTTGTAAAAATATGACTGGTGGAAACTTTCTGACAGTGCCTGGTCTAGTCCTTTGATATGGATTTATTTCATTCAAATTTCTTAGTAGCAAGTCAGAATTCCTCAAGCTATTTTAGTTCTAGCCATGAGCTAGATGAAAAGTGTAACTGGACAACTTGAAAAGACAAGCTAAAGAAGGTGATTGGCAGTGGTTTGTAAGATAATGACTGATATCTAAAAGCATTCAATGGATTTGTTATTGTAACTTTTTTCTAAGAAGGTGGGGGAAAAACCCTGGAGGATTGCTGGAAATCTGGAAAAATGCATTCATATGTAAGGTTCCCAAAGGGGTAAACCCAGCACCAGAAAAGTCGCTATTTAACCTGGATTCCTTTCCTGCTCTGTTAACAGAAAGAAGACAAACTATCAATATACAAGTGAAAAGGCAAGTCTTTTGCATTCACTAGTGTGTTTTAAAAGCTTTAGATCTCTTCAGAGTTCCTTAGATCTGTAATGTCTTTGCACACATACACGACGAACTCCTCACTCCTGCCATGCCGTACCTGTCACCAGTACCTGGAGATACTTTATCTCTGTCTGTATTTACAGCTTCCTGTTGCACAGTCTTAAGTGCCACACAACTACAGCACCTTGCTCCATACTTTGCATCTTCTTGTACAGATTAACTAACTGAGACACAGTCCAAGACAGCAATGAGAGAAAGATTGGGCCCTAACTCTTCTAAGAATAATGTGGGTCAAAAGACTTGACTAAATATGGAAGCTGAATTACTTCCACCCCCACTTCCTTGAGTGGGCTCAAGGGCTTTAACTACATGTACATTGTTCCAGCTTTTCAGATTGGTGCAAAAGGAATGGAGTTCTAAGTAAAACTTCAACTATGAGTGACTTAATATCACTATCTACAGTTTAAGGACATTAAGAGTTTAAGTAGTATTAGTAATACTAATGTAACCTTAAAAGATCCCTGAACACCACCTATTTCAATGGGTGATCAAAACAAAACATACTAAATTGCATAAGCTTATTCCTTGACCTAGTATTTATATAAGAAACTACTGAGACCAACTATCTGTTTGCTCTGAGTGAGAAGGATGAAGCTTTGAAGAGCTATGGTATCTACTTATCAGTGTTAATGAACTTAAAAATAAGATGCTGAACAGAGCTGTTTGATACCTGTATTTATGAATAGGTTACTACTTCTGTGTAGAGTGCATTTTGTAGACCTCCCATCCCAGAAAAGAATAAACATTAATGAACAATGCATCAGACACATTTCTTGTCAATCTCGATGCCTTAGTTTCTTCTGAAATGTACACTGAATATTAACCTGCTTAAAATCTTTGAACTATTATTTATGTAAACCTTGTTTGCTTCATTTAGGATTTCAAGCATACCAAGTCCTTTGTTATTTAGAAGATTTCTGCCTCTGTGAGGGACATCAAGTGAATACTTGTTATACAAAAGTATCAAAGTGGCCTGGTTTCAGCTGGGCTAATTTTCTTCATAGTAGCTGTGTTTTGGATTTAATATGAGAATAAAGTTGATAACACACTGATGTTTTAGTTGCTGCTGAGTAGTGCTTACTCCAAGTCAAGGAGTCCTCAGATTCCCATGGTCTTCCAGTGAGGAGGTGCAAAAGAAGCAGGGACAGAGCACAGCTGGGACAGCTGATCTGAGCCTCATGCTCAAAGGGATATTCATAGAACCATAGAATGAGCTGAGTTGCAAGGGACCCATCAGGATCATGAAGTCCAACTCCTGGCCCTGCACAGGACACCCCAAGAATCCCACCATGTGCCTGAGAACGATGTCCAAATGCTTCTTGAACCCAAACAGCCTTGGTGCTTGGTGACCACCTCCACACCAGAACATCATGACTAGTATTTAAATTGGGGAAGTTGGCCAGGCAGAGCCGACTGCTGCTGGAGGACAGGCTGAGCATTGGTCAGTGGGTGGTGAGAAACTGTTGTGCATCACTTGTCTTTCTTGGGCTTTACTCCTCTCTCTCCTTCCTTTTCATTACAATTAATATTATTGTTGTTGTTGTTATTATTATCATTAGTATTATTTGTATGCTATTTTACTTTGTTTCAATTATTAAACTGTTGTTCTCTCAACCCACCAGTTTTACTTTATTTTCCCAGTTGTCCCACTGGGGCTCAGGTGGGGACAGTGAGCAAGCAGCCACGTGGGGCTGAGCTGCTGGCTGAGGTTGAACCCCGACAGTCCTTTTTGGCACCCAACATGGGACTCAAAAGGTTGATATAAAACCAGATCTGACTAGAGCATGTTAAAACAAATTTGTTATGAGCCTTCATTGTATTGGTTTAATAGTTGCTGGTCACCATATTGATTCATTTGCTCTAGGCCTGGTTATCACTGTGTTGTTCTCTGTTGTACTGGCTTGTGATATGATAGAAAGGCTGGTCATGTGCCTGCCTCGTGTGTGTCCCTGTCGCCCTTTGGGAGCCATCTGGTGGAAACAATTCACAGTTACATCTACTGCCTTTTACCCTCAAGAGAGCCAACCCATGGGAAAAACACCTTCCTTCCCCTCCAGGATGATTACAGCAGCATTTGAGAATTTTAAGGACTTTGCATATCCTGTGACTACCCTTGAAACCAACCTGGTCCTTTTGGTAGCAACCAGTATGTTGTTGCATATGGTTCAGGCCTTCTTTAGGGTTAAGAAATTATCTGTGGCTACCAAAACCCCACCGACAGGTACTGTGCTTACACAAACTTCAGTGACAGGCCAAAAAGAGGCAACCACTCAATCCTTATTCCTGAGCGAGCTGCGGGATATACATAAATATTTCAGCTGTTGTCCTGATGAGCACATTACCACCTGGCTGCTCTGATGCTGGGATAAAGGGGCTAGCAGATTGGAAGTGGAGGGTAGGAATCACTTTCTAGGAAAGCAGGCATTGACAAGGTGATTGCAAGAGGGACGCAAGTCCTCAGCCTCTGGAAGTGACTCCTGTCAAGCATGAAGGAAAGGTATCCTTACAAGAAAGATGTTACATGTCACCATGCAAGTGGAAAGATACCCAATACCTGAGGGAATTAGCTGTGCTAGAGATTATTTATTTTGACCTGGACAATACAAGGTTTCCCACAGATCCAGACCAATTCCTCTGCACATGACCCATGTGGTAGAAGTTGGTAGAGTGTACCAAGAGCACACACTAATCCACTGGCAACATTTATCTGCAAAGACACCACACCACCATCTGTGGATGCAGTGGCTTGGCCTCTCCGGGTATATAAAGACAACCTCTCTTCCTCTCTTATCTCATCTGTGGAGAAACTATCAGATAAACCATCCCAGGAGTTTCTGCAGTTCAAAGAGGGTATGTTCTATTCCCCATCTCTGTGGACCTACCTCTATGGACCCATGCTAATGACAGTTAAGTGTTGGCTCAAGAAGGAGGATATGGAAGGTACACACTATGGGATACCCTGTGGGTTTAGCTGAGAGACCACAGAGAGGGCATGAAGAATTGGGATGGAAGACCTACCTTGACCCTAGAGACATGGGTACACGGATTGTGAGGAAAACAGTCCTAAAAGGGGGTTCTTCCAGGAAAGCTGCTACTCCCATCTTCAGTGGATGGTTTCCCAGGCAGAGGGGAAGGGCTGAACTTATTCCTGATCCTATAGAAAGAAATTCGAATCCATTTCTTCAAAAAGTAAGCTCTCTTAGATGTTGTGGGTTTTTAGAATGCATATTCCAAACTACAGTCTGATTGTAAGCCCTCTTCAACAAGTGACTCAGAAGAATGATTTCACATGGTGCCCTGAGCAATACCAACCCTTTGAACAAATTAAGTTAGAAATACTTGGAAAACATTCACAGATGCTTGGGCCAAAGAACGTGGTATTAAGTGGGTATGTTGTATCATGCACCACCTGAGAAAACCAAATGATCCAACAGACTGTTAGACTACACTGAGAGCAATGGGCAGGGGGACCTTCAAACATTGGGATGCACATTGGCAAAGGCCACCTGGAAGATCTGCCAAGTGGGCTGGCCCTGCCCAATCAAAACTTTTACTGTAGAAGGGAATAAAGTTCCTTTAGTGCACATGAAAAATGTGCTGTGGAAGACAGTCTCGATTATTCCTGCCTTGGGCAAAGGCAAACGCATCTGTGGGATTATTTTTGCTCAAGGACCTGGGCATACTTGGTAAGGCAGGAGGATGGGCAAGTCTGGTTTGTGCATTGAGTGGATTTGACTGAATAGCCAGTAAATTGTGTTAATTGCTGTATAATGCTATATATTAGCACTTCTGCTCAGGTTTTCTCTCTCTCTTCCCCTTATTATTACTTTGGTTCAATTATTTAACTGCTTTATCTCAACCCATGAGTTTTGTTTCAAAGTCCCTTCCCCACAGTCAGGGGAGGAGACAGGGAGTGAGCCAGTGGCTGGCTTAGTTGCCAGCTGAGGTTAACACCAAGGTTTACACCAAGGGATCTTTTGACCTCTGCTCTGTAATACTGTTTCCATGTATTACATGCTGAAAATAGAAACTGGCAATATTTAGTCAACCTAGCTGTGATGGCATTTCCAAAAAAAATAAACCCCAAAAAAACTTAAAGATAAATTAACTTATATATTCAATTTAGTTCTGTGTGAAGGCTTCTCATTTTGTTCGTATGTACATGCAGCAATACAAGATGCACTCTTGCAGCTTGGAACAATCTATTCAAATAACTTTCATAGATGACCTCACTACTTGTGTCTCAACCATTGTCAAAGGCTCAATTTCTCCTGCAATTCTGATTTACTAGGACTTTGAAATTGTATTAATTTGCCAAAATCATCTCTAAGCTTGTAGCTGTGCAGAAGTAAACTCACTATGCTGACAAAATAAATCTTCCTGTAATTAAAGCTCAAGCAGTGTTTTAGTGTCTAATGTGGAAGTCCTTCTCTCTGTAAGCTGCATATGTAATTTCATTCTGAAGAAAAATCATGCCAGTACAATTCAAACTTTAGTATGTAGACTCTAACTGTTGAAGCGTTTATGTAGTTTCTCAGATAATAATTATTACAAATAAATAGCTCCTCAGAAGCTGAAGTGATCGTGTCAATAGTTCAGTCATAGAAATTCACATCTTACAACCTCATTAACAGTTTCTTCTGGAAGATTAACACTTCATCACTTTTGTGTTCATTGATGCAGTATAGAATTAGGGCATTTGTGCCTATGGTTTTGGGTGTGCAGCTCTGTTGCTACTGTAGGGCTTTGCTACAGACGTAAGGTTCATGGTGTTTTTTTTCTGCAGAAGCTTTTTGGATAAATTCAACAGAACAAGTACTTCCCTCCTGGTGTATCATTATGAGTGTTTCAGTATCTCAGCATTAAAACATAGCTCACAAAGGAGTTTTGCAGTTAACATTGAGCAGCACTACTCAGCTCCCTCTGTCATATAAGAGTTGATGATCACAGCTAGCTACGCCCACCATGCAGTTAAGAGCTTCTTCACACCACTGAAATCAAACCAAAGCACTACATTTATTAAATTACAACTGGTGCCATGTTCAGCAACTCCATGGCTGTACACTGCTGTTCGGTGTACAAGCTGCAGAGATCACTTTGGAGTCTCCTCAAACTTGGGCTCTACAGGAGAAATGGGAGAAAGAGAAAATTCCTATTAGTCTCTTTTAATTCCATCCTCAAACACCACAATTAATTTGTAATTCAAAGAAAACTAATAATTACGTTGGCAAGCTAAAGCAGTACATTGCACTCTACATCCCCACTTACTGATGAAATGTGGGCAGCAGTAAATAGCTATGCTGGAGACAGATCTTCTCCACCTTGCAGGAGTTACGTATAAATGCTAAGCCTCATTAACATTCTGCCAAAACAGCTTTTAACAACACCTGGGATAGGGGAGAAGAAAGCAATGAAACTGAAGAAGTCAGCCGGAATGGTACTGGATGAGTATTTCCAACATAGCTCTGATACAAGAACAACTAACCAAGCTCTTCTCTTCCTTTGATTAGTGTATTATCAGTGTGTATTAACAGAGAGGAGCACACAGTTTCAAATCCACTCAGCAAGATACTCTCCACATGCAAACACTGACCAAGAAGTTCTTGATGTCAAAGGTACAGGCTCACAAAGGTTATGGCTTTGGGTACCTGGGCTACTAATGCCTGCTCTCTTTAATACAAAGTCTGAGAGGCAAGGGTCAGCTTATAGTAAGCATCACTAAGGTAAAAAAATTGAACTTCCTACCCATATAATTACTCAGATTTGAAACCTTATTGAAATTAGATCAAGGATAGACAAGAGTGGTAAAAGAAGATAGTCATGTGTGTGTCTGTGCTTTGTTCTGTTCCTGTGGTCACACAAATTCTTTTTCCTTACAAAAATAAGTGAAATTTTAATATGCACAGTTTCATGTATGACACAGAAATGAAACTGAATATAGAGAAACTACATCTCTAACATTGTGGAAAAATAAAAAAAGGAAAACCATAGATCCTACTTTACAGGTATCCTGTTTTATCTGCACCAGTAAAAACTTGACACCAACTTCACCCAACTGAAATACTACCAAAACCCAAAATGTTTTCAGGTGTGTTCCTAGTCTAAATTAGAAGTCCCAGACAGTTTGGTCAGAATTACAAGTCACTGACTATGGTGGCTTGGCCTTGGCAGGCTGCCAGATACCCACCAAGCCTTATGCTGTCTGCCCTTTCCCTCCCACGCTAAAACTTAGCGCAGTTAAACAGAAGTCATACCCAAATAGGAACAAAAACGTTTAATATAATTTAGCCACAAAATATTCATAAGTAAGAAAGTTAAGTCCTATGTTCATTTTCCAAAATCAGTGACTTTCCAGAGGAGCTTACAAAATCAAAAAAGTCACAGTTTGGATGATATAAAACTAACTGATACTCACATTATAGCCTTCTGATCTCTTTGACAGGACGAGAAAAATACAGGCCCTAGGCTATTTCTATTTGAGCTCTTTCTTTAGGGTCTCTGAAGGACAACTAAGATAGCCTGACTGACTGCAAGTTTTGTTAATCATCAGTATAAGGAAGACCACATCTCTGCTAAAAAAGGCAACTAATCAAAATAGGAGTCACATGGAATCAGATGTGAACTGTGCAAAAGCAGAAGATTCCTAGAGGGCATTTTACATTAAATTAGTGGTACAAATATAAAGTAAAGGAGAATTAAGAAAACCTGTGAGTGAACATGTCTCTATGTGCAAATAGCATTCAGTAAGATTGTTAACTCACCCTCAAATTTAAATTCTGGAAACTTGGTGAGATCTCCCTCACCATAAGCCCGTTGGAGTCTTGCAAGGGATTCATTCATGTCTTTCTGAAAGTCAGGTCCTGCATCAACAGGCCCTCCAGCTTGCCTAGGAAACATTAAAAGTGGTGGTTAACAACTCAGTTCTAACATTTCACATGGAAAAGTCTACATTTTCAAGCCCATTTATAAATTAAAACCTTTCCAACAACCAACCAAAGGAAATAATTTAAAATATTTCCAAAAGTCAAAATATGATCCCTTAGGTCCTCCTTACCTTACACACAAACAAGATTCTCAGAGTAAAGTAAAGGTTTTCTGCTATCAGCAATGAAGATCCAACTATCAGGGATGAAAATCCAAGCC
The DNA here is from genome assembly GCA_013398115.1 of Falcunculus frontatus. Taxonomy (NCBI): domain Eukaryota; kingdom Metazoa; phylum Chordata; class Aves; order Passeriformes; genus Falcunculus; species Falcunculus frontatus. The sequence continues at coordinate 173,906 of VZRV01009252.1, read as the reverse complement.
TTTTGAGATAAAAGGCGGTCTTACGTAGCAAAAAAAAGACACTGATGAGCATACAGGCTCTCAGGACTTTTAGTTTTGTTTGTTCCAGGTGTGAATTCCTAACAAAATTGTGATTTGCACCTCTTCTATCTCTAAATTAGTTATCTCAGTTAGTAAAGCTTAACTGTTCTTGCCAATAGATGTTTTGAATGCTAAAGAAGCAAAAAACCCCCACCACAACCGGAACTTCTTGGGATACAAATATCAGATAACTAAAATAGTAACTCTTTAGATAGCCAGCACTCAAGTTGTACCAGCACAGGATCCACGCTTATAATTGGTAAAACCACCAAATATCTGCCTCCCTACACAGATGGGTTTGTAGGTAAGGATACATACATCTTCCACCAGTAGAGCTAAGAAGTGTCTTAATTCCCTCCAAGGCATAGTTCCCAAGAATAAATTACACAGAATTACTATAGTTCTATATAGTTACTATACAGAACTAAACTCTAGTTTTAGTTTCCTGGTCAGTAGTTCATTCAAACATTACAAGAATCTAAGATTCCATTTGAAGGAACTGCATATTAATGGTAGATGTTAAATGGACTATCCTGATAATTCCATTAATTCTCGATTGCTTTTGGCGGCTGTTTCCATTCAGCTTCTGGAAACAAGACTACAGATAACTGTTTTCCCCAGCCAAAAAGAAAAAGAAAGAAAGTTTGTTTGGCTTTTTTCCCCCCTATTTATAGAGCATGTAGATGGGCAAAAATTAACATACCAATACATTCATGCAGTGTGCTAGAGACCTTAGCTGCCCAAGAAAAATGACATCAGATTTTTTCTTTTTTTAAGGGAAAAAATTGGTATTTTTTATTAGATATGCGAGAACAAGCCTTCCCACTAGTGAAACCATCACTAAGTATTGCAGGAAAACACACCTTAAATATTAGAGACCAGCCTACAAAACTGTCAAATCAAACTGTCAAAAATCAAACACTTCATGTCTGATGTTTTTATATCAAAATCAACAGATTTTTGCCATCAGCCCCCTCCTTAAAACAATTTCCTTTACTTACTTGCTCTTCGTGTTGTACTCTCTGATCTTGTCCAAGAAGAGCTTCTGAACCGGGTCGAGCTCTTTCGTCTTGTTGAAGACAATCGCAGAGAGCCCAATGTTCCTGCGCAGGTGAACGGACACAGTGGAGTGGAAAAGGGAGGAAAGCCGCAAGATCTGTCGCAGGATCATGATGGCACTGCTGCTTTAACCATTAAAAAACCACCAAAACAGGAATAAAGAATTAGTCCCAGCGATATAAATGCATTTTTTAAAAAGCACGAAAAAATTGCTTGGAGCTGAAAACAGGAAAGTATTTAAAGGATATTTCTTTTATTAAGATATAATTAAGATAAATGCATGAAGAAAAATGTACTTTGGAGCTGAACTTTAAAGCAGAAAGGTATTCAAAGGTTATTTAAAACAGCATGGGGGGTTGGGGGGGAATTCCAGCAGCCATTGAACCCGAGGACACCCTGACCCCACGGGCGCAGCTCCGCGGCCCGTTCGGTACGGAACCGCGACCGAACAACCCAGACAAACCGAGAATTCCGCTCTTCGCGTTGTTTAAGTAGAAAAAATGTGACAATTTCAACCCAGCAAAGCTCTTCAGAGTCACCTTGGACGAACCACCACTTCCGCTCGGCCCCACCCCCCTCGCGGTGCCCGCCGGGAACCACCGCCCACTCCCGCACACACCCGGGGTTCTCCCCTCCCCATTCCCACACACCGCACGGCCCCGCTCGGCGCCCGCCGGGACTTGGGGTAGAGCGGGGAGAGCCCTGGAAGAGCCCAGCACGCACCGTGCCCGCACAGAGCCACTTCCAAGTGACGGGAAGCGGCTCGGGGCCTTCCGGAGCTGCGGGGGCCGCCGGGAGCCGTAGTTCGCGCGCGGGGGCCGCCGGGAGCCGTAGTTCGCGCGAGGGCGCGGCGGTGTCGCGCGCTTTCCCCGCGCTTGGCCCGCGCACCGCCCCGATCCTGGCGCAACCTGCTCCCAGACCAGCTCCTGAAGCCGGTCCTGGACCCGGAGTCGCGGGAGTTCCCGGACGCGGACAGACGGCGGGACGTGTCGGTGCGGTGGGCGGACGGACGGACGGTGTCGACGGGTGAGCGCGGCCCGGCCCGTGTTTTGTTTCCGTTTCTCCCCCGGCGGCTCCGCGATCCCATTTCCGTTTCGGGTTCAAACAACGACACGGAGGCGCCGCGGGAAGCGGGGCCCATGGGGAGGTGGTGCCTCGGCGGTCGCGGGGAAGGGCCCCCAGGATCAAAGACCGAGTGCTCCCACTGCGAGGCTCGCGAGGCCTCCCCGGCGCGTGAAAATTTATCCCCGCTTGTAAAAACCTTGTTTTGGGTGAAAATGTAACAGGATGTGGCATCCCGTCGAGTGATGTGTCCAGTTCTGGGCCCCTCTCTCCGAGAAGGACATAGAGGGGCTGGAGCGAGTCGAGAGAAAGGCAGCGGAGCTGGGAAAGGGTCTGGAGCACACGTCTGATCAGGAGGAGCTGGGGAACTCATCCTGGGGAAAAGAAGGTCTGGGGGGCATCCTATCGCTTTTTACAATTCATGGACAGGAGGTTGGAGCCAGGTGGGAGTCGGGCTCTGCTCTTCAGCGAACCAGTAAAAAGTCTTAAGCTGTGCCGGGGAGGTTTAGGTTGGACACTAAGAGGAATTTCTTCACTGAGAGGGCGATTAGACATTGCAACAGGCAGCCCAGGGAGGTGATGGGATCACCATCCCTAGAGATGTTAAAGACTGGATGTGGCACTTAGTGCCGTGATCTAGTTGACATGGTGGTGTTCAGTCACGATGATCTCGAAAAGTTTTTTCCAACCTAATTGATTCCATGATCTCGCATAGTTTGCTTTCTGATGTTCGGCCAGGTACATGCTGCACAGCCACAACTCCCAGTTTGCCTTTATTTTCTCCCTTCTGGCTGTTGATAAGGAAGTTAAACATACCAAATCTGGTGTGATTTTCCCCCACCCTGTTCAGTGCTCCACTATCTCCATCGTAAAACTGAACTGGCTGTTGAGTTGTAAAAGCTGATCTGTAAAGGACCGGCTGTCTGCTTTGTTACCTGCTTTGTGCTGGTATTTATAATTTGGATAATACGGATGGATAGGAACCATGTGCTGCACACACCAGAGCTTCTCTGGGGCACGGATAACTCCAGTGACTGGGCTTCAGTATCAGCTGATAAAGTGTATGGGCTCCAGAACTGCACCCCATTTCACAATTACCTGGTGAGATAGCAAATATAATTCTGCTCAGAGAGTTTGTGCCCGTATCACGATGGGCTCATTCCTTGCTTAACTCCTTGTGTTCTAGGGAAAAGATAGATCATAAACAGAACAAAGGGACTACTCTTCTGACTGTAAAAGATACTGGAGTAGTACTGGGCTGTCAATACAAGGGAAAAAGGCTCTGTTGACAGGTGCCTTCTCATGTGTTGGTGGAGGTCAGATTTCTTCTTGGCTAACAGGTAAGTCTTAGGGCTTGTTAGGTTGAAGGAAAAAGTGGAAACAAGCAGAAATCAGTAGGCTGAACCTTCCAGGAATCAACCACAGTTTTATATGCTCCTTTGAAAAAATGCTGCTGTTGTACTGTTCCTGCCACATGAACCCTCAAGGCAAGCCAGGCTCTTTGAGCCTTCTTGTTGCTCAGTAGCCTTCAGGGAAGGGTCAGGCAGCTTAGTCCCATCTGAACCTATGTTCACTTTCAAACTCTGCATCATCCTGTAGCAACAAACTGCGAGACTTCATGTGAAATCTTTATATCTAAAGAAATTTCTTTATGCTAACATAGGAAAGACTGAATAATTTTCCCCTTCAGGTTTCTATGAACTTTATGTATTTTCATCATGTTGTGATCCTTTATACCCATCTCCCTTCCTTGTATCTGTGTGTAGTGGAACCATCTTTCTTTCTCTTTGTGTACCTGCTCTTTGTGCCTGGGTTCCTCTTTCCTGCCCCTCCAGGGATCCAAAAATATAGCAGAGCCTGTGAGATTCAACCATGAATTGCCTTTGAAGAGAGAGTGAACAGTTACTAGTCCAGCTGCCAGTTTGATGTCCAATCCATAGGGACTTCTAAATACCTTACCTAATTCTGTACTGTTACTATGGGCAGTAATATTTTCCCACGCTGCATCACTCTGCATTTAGCCATATTAATATTTTCTGCCAGAAATCTGTCAAGATGGTGAGTTCTTTCTGTAAGTCTGCACTGTTTTCTTGATAAATAACGTATGGATATGTCAAGAAACACAAATCCCAGCATAACCCCTTTGTGACCTTACTGGTAAACTCGTTTCATCACAAGAAAAAAATTATAATTTACCTTTGTTTTGTGTTTTTAATTTGATTGGTAATACAGAAAAGACATTCACTCCTTTTTTATCATACTAGTTTGCTTCTTTGGGAGTTTTCAGTAAGAGACATTGCTCAAACCTTGGTTTTGAAATATTTTTTAGCAGTCTGACAGATCACCTGTAACCATGCAGGTGTCAGTGCATTCAGATATTTAAGCCTGTCTGCATTCTTCAGAAGTTGTGTTTCAGTCTTTCCCATTTATCTTGAGAATGATACACAAGATTAAGTGATACAGGAATTGGACTCCTGGGGCCCTGTTCAGTGGACGCTATGCTGGCCCTTTGGAGATTTTCACAGAGCTAGATCTGTGAACAAGTTCTGGATTTGCTTCTAGTGGTGAGATATTGATAAAGTGATCTTTTACTTCCTAACCTTGGTAGCTTCTTACAGAATGAACCACATGCAGCACTTGATTTCTTCACAACTGATCTTACAAAATAGTTTTTGAAGGAGATGATGAGTAGCTTGAATTTCTTTAGACAGTTTACATAGCAGCTGTAAAACGTAGTTTGTTACTATTACTTTTGAGAAGTTTTAAAGATTAATACCTACTCTTGTTATCTTGTCTTCAGTAGATACTCTTGCTAACAGTTGGATTTGGGATAGAGTAGTCCCTGGGAAAGGATGATTCCAGGATGGAAATCTTGGTGATCTCTTCTATTTTGGATATTTAAATAGTAGCCATGTTTTGGTTTTTCTCCAGTGTTTTTTTTCTTCCTCTGTACTTCTACTTCCTGCTCCTTTTGCTATGAGTTCATGGTGTTATTTATTGTAAACTGTTAATATAATTTGGCCTGGTTTTTTATCATATGTATTTTTTTTATCATACGTAGTTGTGGTATATGTGCTGATTAGTGAAAGACAAAAACACGAGACAAACTATGTCTTTACAGACCGGATGCTGTAATTCTTTGTTTCCCACTTATCTTCCCAACAGATTCCAGTGTTCTACAGGCATGAAAATCTGCAGTGTTAGTGAGAATGTCATCACAGAATAGCTTTCCCTTTCATTACTAACATCCTGCTTTAGTTCGGGACTTCACAAGATATGTTCATTGTGCTCATGTCATCAACTGTTCGCCTATGGGAGGCATGAGTAGAAAGATGAGATAGTCAACAAACACTTTGTTGTTGACTTTATTTACCGATGAAGAAATCATGGATCTTCTCCCTAACTTCCTCCTGCAGCATTTCATGTAAAATGCGGCTTAAATTTATAAGCATCTTTCAGCCATGCTAGGAAGGTAGTTTGAATTTTCAGATGTGCTTTGCTGTAGGTGGCCCATAGCAACAACAAAAAAATCCATAAATTTGGGTGCCTCCAAGAGAATCAGGCTTTGGCCTCTGTGCAAATGTCTTAATAGTCCCATGTTTGCTTCTAGAACATTTGTTTGAGGATAGGCATAGTAATATATTTTATGAAATCTGTATTAGCTTTTGGATTTATTTTTTAGATGAATTCTTTGCTTTAAAAGGCTATTCTGGTATTTGGTTTACAAAATGTGTGATAGGACACAAAACATTGTCTAGTCTTGTTGGCCTGTGACTTACACAAAAAATTCTTTTCTGTTCATAGCTCTGTTCTTCAGACAGTGCAGCCATGACTAAGAGAGAGGCAGAGGAGCTGATAGAAATTGAAATTGATGGAACTGAGAAACAGGAATGCACTGAAGAAAGGTATGTACTTCCTTTGCTTTTTGGGATCCTTAGGCAGCAATTAATTAACTAATTAGTTTTTCTGTTTCTTATCTGATGAAATGGTGGTTTTCTGGAAGTTGAAATGTAGCCACTATAGGAAATCAGTATAGTGCTGTCATGTTCCTCAGTCTTAGTTATTTAAATCCCAAACTGTTTTGGTTGTCTCTTGCTACGTTATTAGGACTTTACTTTTCCTATTTTCATGTCTGTAGTATGTTTGTGTGTGTGTGCTGCAAACCTTTCAGCTTCGGTGTATCTTTCTGTAATTGAGATGAACCTTTAAATTTTTCCAGTCCTTTGCTTTACTGTTATACTGGATTTATACAGGATGATTTGTTTTTAGCAAAGCAGAAATGATGCTCAGTATCAACTATGCTGTTGTTAGAGCCATTGAAACGGTACATATTGAAGTAGGATACTCTCTGACTTAATTACATCAACCTGGATTTTTAGTTTCCAATGCTTCCCTTCTAATTTTCACTACTGTGTTTGGAAGCTCAGAGTGTCAGTTGATCTGTAGGGTAGTGTTGCAATCCAGTCTAAGCATAAAAGAGTAAAGAAAACTAAGTCTCTGTAAATAAAATGGATTGAACCCAGAAAGGTACAAAATATACCCCAAAACTTGATTAAAACCAAAAGAGGTTAGATATTAATACCAAAATAATTAATATATTTTATTTCATACTTTGAGAGGAAGAAAGAAAGAAAGAAAGGAAGAAAAAAATAGAAAAAGAGGTGTGGAGAGGGGGACAGGGAGAGTGACAAATATTAAGTAGAAACATATCACCCCTTCTTGGGTCCCAACGATGTCTCATTGCTTCCCTCCATCTGGTCTTCTTGGTGCTGAGAGTCCCCCACTAAAAAGTATAGAATTCAATGGATTAATATAATAATATAATGGATTATATTAACATTTGGGCAGGTGGGAACACACAGGTACCTCCCTGAGAGGCGGGGAGCAAGTTTGACCCTGTCCCTTGCAAGACTCTGTATCTGTTGCATCATGTAGTATCACGTGCAGTGCTCTGGTGCAGAGTCTGGGGACCCCTTTGAGGGGGGCCTTTGATGAGCCATGACACCCCCTCTGCTGTCCCTCACGTGGATGTCCCAATAGATGTGGCCTTCCCGGGGTGGGAGGGAGGCCTCACAGCTGGGCCAGTCTGCGCAGCGGAGGGTGGGCATTCACTGCATCTGGCCGGAGGCTATGCCACACACCCAAAACATTTCCTCCTCCCTGCTTTGGTGTAGGGATCTGTGGGAGCCTGGCAGCAGAAAAACCTGGGGCTGTGGCCTCCACCCTGACAGTGCTGGGCTTAATCCTCTTGTGAATGTATTCTTCTCCCTCAGCCCAGACTTGAGTCACTTTGTCTTATCTCTATTAACTTGCAGTCGAGGGCCTCAGTCAGGAGGCCCATTCAGGGTACAGTGGTCTTCCATGCAGCTTTTGTTACACCTTTGCTATAATAGGCAGAAGTCCTTCGTAAAGATGTTTAAGCCATAAACCATAACATTTCAGTCTCCGACAGATAGAAAGAACTGAGGCTGGTTAGGTTAACTACTCTTTAAGAACCTATTCTGGAGAACTGATTCAAAGCCACGTATTAGTTTCTAATTACTCTGAGCTCCTTGTGTATTTTTACTACTTACAGGCTGTATCTGTGTACATTCTGATTTCCTTCTGTGTAAATGAAGAGGGCCCAACTGTGCAAGGTCATTGTCATGACATGAGTCCTATGGCAATGACATTTCTGAGTGCCTGTGCCGATACTGTCATTGTTGTAGTGCGGGACAACCGTGACACGTGACTCATCGTTCTTTCAAGGCTCCATGCTGCTGTACTTCCTTCTGGTTGTTCCTTGTATGTGTTAAGCTTATTATTCTTGTGCTGGCTGGTGAAAAGACATGGAAAGTTGATATGTATGAGTGTGAGCATTTTTTTCCTTCTATTTTCCGTCTGTTAAGTTTCTGTGTTTGCTTTTAACTTTAATATCTTGTAAATACAGTCTAGGCAAAGCAAATAAAATTAGTTTACTCTACATGCAAATTAACAATATATGGTATGCTAACCATGGCTTACTCTCTTGAAAAATGTGATCTGAATCTTGGTATTTAACTGAGCTTTTTAGTGGTGACAGGGTGGAAGAAGAGTTACACAACTGTAAAATTAATGAGACCAAATTTAGTAGTTCACTCTCTACTCAAAGAGTACTCAAACTAATACTGCATGATATTAGGATTTCAGAGTCAGTATTACCTTCTATCTAGTTTACTTCTAACTTTTATTAAGCTTTCCTATACCTGCTCTGTTAACACAGAGGTAATGATTTATTATATTAATTTTCTGTTTAAGTATTGTCGAGCAAACCTATACCACTGCAGAATTTGTGAGTCAGGCTATTGACATCAGTGAACCCATAGGAAATCTTAAGAAGTTGCTGGAACCCAGACTGCAGTGTTCCTTGGATGCACATGAAATTTGTCTGCAAGATATACAGGTAAAATGAAAGGTTATGAAAGATTTAACCTCTTAATGGAGAAGTGTTTTACATACTTTTTCCCTTTTTTCCATTGTCTGTGGAATTCATGCTTCATGTGGAATATTAATTACAGTTAAGAGTTTAATTTCATGTCAGGTTCATTATCATGAGACCATTTAATATATACACACTGGTTCAGTGTGAATACAATCAAAATAACTTTGGAGTTCCTGGTGCAAGTGGAAGAATAATGAGGGTAATGACCATACTGCTTTCTCTTGAGAGAGCCCACATCATTTGTTGCTGCCTGAACTTCCATGAGTCCAATCTTGTTGGAATCTAAACAAGAAGGTTTCTATATTTTTCAGGTATAGAGGTAGCAAAGTATTACTCAAGAAATTCCCCCGTTTTTACAGGCATTGCCATATGTTGGACAGTATAACTGTTCTGCATTTCATTTAGCTACATGTTTTATTTGAAGTTACAATCAGACATCTGTGGCTTTTCCAGAAACAATGGGAGAATATTGTTATAAAGATAAGAATTTTTATGAAGGTGTTAAAATCTCAGAAAAGGAACTGTAGATAGTTTTCAGGTAGTGAAGGTACCTCCCCATATTGCATTGTTTCTCTTAGGTCAAAAGATGTTCCTGTAAGCGAAAATACCTTAAACAGAACAGAATGGCAACTTTCAAATACGATCAAATTTTTTCTGTTACGTGCTACGTCTACACAGTACTAAAAATATTTGTACACTTCTTGTACACAGCGAAAGAAAATTTGCTGCAGGCACCAAGTGTTTCTAAGGTTTAAACGAGAATAAGTTTATTGTAACTGTGAGGTGATAATACATATTTTTGATTTTTTTACTTTTTAATGCTTTTATCAAGCTGGACCCAGATCGAAGTCTTTTTGATCAAGGAGTGAAAACAGATGGAACAGTGCAACTCAGTGTGCAAGTAATATCTAGGCAAGGTAAGCAGTTACATTTGTCCATTGTACAGACAAAGTAATATTGCAGGAATACTAATCTCTTCCTATTCCTAGCTGTAAAATTGAGAAAATCAATCAATGGTCACAGAGCTTCAGAATGTATTTTTCACTGTGTACTGTAGTTCTAAGTAGTAAAATTAAAATAAATGTCATGGACTAATGCATTTTAAATGTTTTTAAAAGTAATTTCATATCATTTTTGTAAGTAACAAAATCAAACACAAATCCAGAACCCAGACAAGTCTCTGGCAAGTAGTGTGAGTTACAGTATGAGGTTTTCCTCAAGGTTGAGTAGTTACTCGTATCAGACCAAATACTGAAGCAGGAAAAAGATTTTTCTGTAAGTAGGTGACAGTTTCATCCCTGTGTAGTGAGTGAGCTTGTGTGCTTTAGGAACAATTACATTATGAAAGTAAATGTAGCTAACTGAAAATCCTTATGAAGGTCCGGGATCACTGTCTATTGTCTGTTTTCTTTGGATGAGAAGTCAGAATAAGCCATTGTGTCAGAGGAACATTCACCAGGTGGGTATGGATTTGTTGAGGCATAATTTTTATTTGTATTATCTGATATGACAGGATTTTCCCCTTGTAAAATCCTCAGGAACTAGCAACTTCGTTGTTTTCCTTTTTGTCCTACTTTTCTGTTTTTCCCCCTCCATATGTCTTGAGTGGAAGGACAGCCACCACTCTAAAGACAATTTTCATATTGGGCTGTGGGAACAGCTGCTGCTGTTTATTTCCGTATTTTTAAATAGGGACAAGTTCTTCAGGAGTAGATTAGTTATCTCTTTTGAGTTACATCAGCAGAGTAAGTGAGCAAAATTTGGGGAGCACTTTTTGTTTACTTGTGGCTTCATTGTAGATTAAACAGAAGAAAACTTTCCAGCTTTGTATTAACAGTCGTCAGCAAGACACAATTTGCATTTAATGCTGAGTGTCAGGTGACTAGGGCTAGGCTGAGTCCTCAATTCCCCATATATAATGGGAAGTGTACTACCTTTGTGCTTTTAAAATAGAAGAGAAATATCCTTCAGGGAACTAGAATAACTGCTCTTAATTCATGCCCAGTAACTTCTAGTATTCAATGCTCAGACTTCCATTTTCAAAAGGATGTGAGTGATAAATGTTTTTAGTATCATCTTCCATGTTCTTTCTGTGTTTCGTTTTTTTCCCTGTAATGTAAAACTGGGGTTCATGATCATAGAGTACAAGGAGCTTCTTGCTCCCTGCCCCATAACACCTTCCCTCTCTCCCTCTCCCTCCCCCTCCCATTTTAAAAGAAACACTTGAATATTAAGTACTTTTGTATCACTTTGGAATACTCCTCAGTGTTGTTTTTCAGGCCTTGATACTTAAGCAACTCCTAAGAAATCTGTCTGTTGAAGGCATGTAAAATATGGCAGGGCAGAATATCAGAAAACAGATAGCATGCATATAAACAAAAGGAAGATATTTGGATCACTAACAGGAAAATGGACTTGTTACTCTTGACCACAGTACTCCTTTGAGCTAGAGGGGAAAAACAGCTTCTTAAGCCATCCTCATTTTTTACTTGAATGTATGAGGTTTTGAGAGATTCTCAGTTCACTTATGCTTATTTTTCACTAACATGTGTAATGTATAGAATTCAGCTAGGAGTAATCAGTGATGCTAATCCTTGTGGTGGATTGGACTCTTTTATTTCTTGAAAGAAAAGCTTCTATGTGAGTTCAAATGTTCTATCAAATTTTGATCAGCTGGCTTTAAATTCAAAGGCAACAGGTGAAATACAGTTCTTCTCTAGTTGAACTTGAGTGTAGTTCTTTTATAGCATTTCATTCTACAGCAGATAAAATACCATTCCCATTTTTTCATTTTGCTAGAAGGACTCTTCTGAGTGCTCTTGCTCTAAGTCATTTCCTCTGGTTGGAGGAATGGCAGTATGTGTGATTTTCCTGCCATTCAGAGAACAGCAGCTTTGAGTGCAGCCCAGTTCTCTACTGCTCTGAACTGGGCCTCTTGCATGTCTATGGAACTCTGAGTAACTGTGTTCCATTGTATGTCAAAGAATTGAAAAAAGCTTTAGTTTTGAAGACCTCCACAGTAAAATATTTTGGGGTTTTTTTTCTATAATAATTTCTCAAATAAGTAGACTTTTGTTATTTTTAGTATGTAAAGGAACAAATCATAAGTGTAATGACACTTAATTTAGATAAAGATGCTGTTTGACTAATGTCCTGTCTCTGGGTGTGGTTAATACTAGACATTTCAGAGTGGGTAAAACCAAGCAGGCTGCCTGTAGGCCAGTCATCACCCCAGTATATTCTCTACCTTCAGACAGTTGGCAGTACTGTCAACATCTGCATGTGTCTTGGTAGCTCCTGTCCTGAAGCTTTGTACTGCTTGTACCAGTTTATACTTCTGGGGTGTGTGGCATTTTGTTCCACAAATTGGGTGCTGTCCAAGGAAGACTGGTCATCTCTTATGTGATAGGTAAAGGCAGAAGAGATGTGAGGAGAGATACAGACAAACCCTGGGAATTAATGCTGATGTAGTGCTGCAGTAAGTTAGATGGCAGACTGTTAATTCACATTTTTACTTACAAGCTGTTTCCTCTACAGAGACTCATTGTTTTGATCTCCATGTTTGTACTGTGGATAAAGCATGAAGTTCTTTTGACATGTGATTTTATGACACAGTGAATTATTTTGTTGAGGGGTAATGAACTGTACCTCTCTAGATGCTTTTTTCTTTATTTTTTGAAGCTCAAAAATAGAATCTTAACCCTTAATGGCTTCCCGTAGCCATTTTCATATGATTTTGACAGAAGCCTGTGTTGTGCATGTTAATGTTAGATGTCCTAGATAAAACACTCTCCTAAGTAAGGTATTTGTTTGCTTTTTCTTCGTGTTTGCCTCTTCATCTAATCAACCGCTTACTGATTGTCTACATCTGTTTTCATGTCCTTGATTTCACATTGCTGAGTTTTATACTCTGTGGTCTCTGTACTGTTTGTTCCCTTTCTAATATCTTTTTCAAGCTGAATGCCTTTTAAAATCCAGAGAAATACTTGTCTGAAAAATATTTGTCTTTTCTTACTTGTAATGCGGGTACATACTCCATTTGTTTTCCCTTACAAGCTATGACTGGATTGTGGATTTAGCTTTTAAGGCTGTTACCTGCAGAACCATCTCGTGTTGAGCTTTACTGTAGATTAGACAAGAAAGACACGAAGTAATAACCTTTATGGTACAAGATACTGAAGTTACTCTGGCCATATGATGTTCTGTGAATCCTACTTTCATCAGCCTAACCGTAGTCAAGGTTTTCCAACTCAAGATAAAATGGAATTGTAAAGATTTTTTTTTAATGTGAAAATATGTGATAAAAATCTCTTCAAATAAGTGTGGTTGTTGGCATTATAATGAAAATTGTATGTCACAAAAATTAAAATAATTTTGAAGAATCTTCTGTACAATGTCAGAAATCTGGTGAGGCACCAGCTGGACAAAACACCTCAGAAGACAACAGAGAAGATGGTGTTACAAAGCATTAGTGAATGTGTTTTGACTTGCTGCAGAATTGATACAGACATACCTTGTAGCTCCGTGATCTAATATCTGAAATGACAGCCATAAAGCCAAAACATGAATAGCTGATGAAGCCTAAAATGTGAAGAATTTTCTAGTTTTAACTTGCTGTTTAACACATTGCCTACTGCAGAGTACTGAAAGAAAATGTTAACTGCTTTATGTAGACCCCAGAGTTAACAGGGAAATACTGTAAAGGCTGAAAGAAATGCCTCATGGTTGGAGTAAAGCTGGATACTTGTTCTGGGTCCTTTTGGAGGTTGCTTTTTCTGTTTGTTTTGGGGCACTTTTTTTGATATATGTCTTACAGACCAGAATACTTTATGTTCACATGCTGAACATTCTGTTCAAGATCTGTGAAACAGATCACTTAAATAGAACGGGAAGCTATAATAGTGGGGGAAGGAAGAGGGACAGCTTTGTTGTTCACCTTAATAAAGTATATGCTGTATAATAGAGTATGTCATTCTAATTAAGGATACTCACAGAAATTTGATTACACTTTTGTGTCCTGCTTCTTTCCTGAGTTTGCTAACCCTACTAATCAGAAACCTTTAAAACAATGTTTTTGTCATATTTCCATTACTGTCTTTAAGTTTTGTGTTGTTTCCATACTTAGGGATAGAGCCCAAGTTGAACATCCTGGAAATCGTGAAGCCTGTGGAGACCGTGGAGGTTGTGATTGATCCAGATGCTCATCATGCAGAGGCTGAAGCTCACCTTGTTGAGGAAGCTCAAGTGATAACCTTGGATGGGACAAAGCATATTGCAACAATTTCAGATGAAACGTCTGAGCAAGTGACACGATGGGCTGCAGCACTGGAAGGCTATCGGAAGGAGCAGGAGCGCCTTGGAATACCTTATGGTAATAGTGGACAGCTATGGGCGTATTCAGCTAGGGGCTGGGCTCTTCTGTGTGGAGTTGGTGCTCAAGGACCTCAGAGAGGGAAACCTGTGGTTAGTACAATGGGTTAGTACAATGCAAATAATCTGCCTAAGGGAATTGCAGAATCATGGAATGGTTTGGGTTGGGAGGGACCTTAAAGACCATCTTGTTCCAATCCCCTGCCATTGGCAGGGACACCTTCCATTAGACTGTTAGGTTGCTCCAAGCACCATCTAGCTTGGCCTTGAACACATCCAGGGATGGGGCAGCCACAGCTTCTCTCAGCACTTTCCCAGTGCCTCACCACCCTCACAGGGAAGAATTTTTTCGTGGTACCTAATCTAAAAACCAAAGAGAAGTAAAATGAATGCTCATAATAGTTTCATTAAATGAGTGCTTTCGCACCGTAACTACCTTGTCAATGCAGTTTTTAGAAAGCACTTTTCTTCCTGCCCTCCTTAAAAATGTCTGTGTTAGTGATAAAGCTCTTCAGGTGTGTGTGGAATTTAACAGACTCGGTACTTGGTATTGGGACATTGCCTATAAAATTGCTGAAACAAGTTGTTCATGGACTGGAGGATGCTGAATATTCTGTTAAATCAGATTTTGTATGAAAAGCTGTACTGGACTTCATACTAGAGGAAGATGATTCAGAACTGGAAATAAATATTCTTCTGGATTATCATCTTTTTTGAGTTAATGTTGTTACTTAGCATGTTGCTCTTTTAATGTTAGCGTAAAAAAAATCTCTGAATGTCTGTTTAAGATTAAACTGGAGCTGTGGGATTTAGACCTATATCATGTTTGGGAGATTATCCAGCTGAATTCCTTCTTGTGACTGGCAGAAATGTACTGTCAAGGTATATTCAGGAAGCTGTTATATGTGAGCAGACCTGTAAAACTGGAATATATTTGGCAAGGGGGATACTTCGAAGGGTTAAGAATTCCAGTCAAGTAACAGGTCTTTGCAGGACATGTAGCTTGCCAATATTTTGAGCGTATTTTTAATAACTAAAGCAGTGGCTTTTTCATGGCTTTTTAGTTTTCACATTGGTAAGCACTTCAGAAATAGTTTTCTTCATGTTATGTCTGTTGATAATCAGGGATTTGATGCAGAATGTTTGAAATAAAAAAAATGAGGTATTATCATAAGCAGACTAATACTTTTCATCATACTCTCACATTAATATCAGAAGAAAATTACTTAAACCAGTGTTGTTATGTTGAATAATATTTTTAATAAATTTTAATAATGTTGATGCTTTAAGAAAACCCTATAACCCAGAACTGTGGCTTTAAAAGTTTAATGACTTTTGGGCCACAGGAGTGCAGAGTTTTCAGGAAAATCATAGTAGTTCATTATGACAGAGATCTGTGGATTACAAATAATAGTGTTCTCTTGATATGAGAAAAAATGTGCTAAATTACACTCTTAGAAAGAATAACATTTTAAATGTTTTCTGAGTAGCCATTGCAGGGTCTTGGGCTGAAATAAGGTGCCCCTAGGTTCTACATTATAATCCAAAATTATTTCTTGAATCTTTTCAGAAGATAGGGTGTGTTGATATTAAGAGTCAAGTCCAGTCAATAAATAATCATCCTGAAAAGTAGTGGTTCGATGTCTTCATCCTTACAGGCTTCTCTGCTTTGCTGCAAATGGAAAACTGGCATTTAGCAGGTCTTTAAAATGTTGTGGCTTTCTCTTTGATGTTGTGTTTTGGGTGAGTTTTATTAGAGAATATAAATCTTTTTCGTTAAAAGTATTTCTGCTATTAGAATCCAAATATTTGGTACCTAGAAGGAAGGAAAATATTAATTGTTATGAGAAATAAATGCAGAAAATGGAGCAGCAAAAAGCTTGGAAGCCACAGAAGTGGTTAAGAGAAAGTAATAATTTATGTTTCCTTGCAGACTGTGTTCTGTCAGTGAGAACAAATTAGCAGCTTTTTGATAAAAGTTCACTGCTGCTGATGTTTGGTATATCAACCCCCTTGAGGTGTGTCTTTTGCCGCAGGATTACATTGTATTGTTTTAGGTAGCATTAGTGAAAAATGATGCCATGTAACTGTCCTTTATTAAGCAAAATGAAATTTGTAGCTCCTAGATAAATGTGTATAGACTTAGAAAACTTTGCTTTCTTTAATTCTTAATTTTTCTTAATTCTTAATTATATTCGGTTTAAATCTTAAAATATAAACTTTTCAAGTTGATATCTGCTTGGGATATCAGAATTTAAAAATACATAATCACTCTGGTCCAGTGAAAAGTAGATATCCCTACTTTAGTTTCTAGTTCTTACCTGTTGACATATTTTAATATATTATATACAACGTTAACTTGACGCTCTTGCTGAAAAAGTCATGCAGAAGCAAACACTCACCTCCAGCAGGCCAATGCTCATCCAGGCCCTATGCAAGGGCTACTTCAAAAGAACTGGTCCTCAGTTTTATTGCTCAGTAATCCATGTAGTGTGAAATATCCCTTTGGTCAGTTGGGGTCAGCTGTCCCTCCTTGGTTTCATGTGCACCCCCAGCCTACTCACTGGGGTGGCTAAATGAGAAACAGAGAAGGCCTTGCATTGGAGTCATTGATATTACATGAAAAATTACATGAAAATTATTATTATTATTACATGAAAATATTACTTGAAAATCATTGATATTACATGAGATTTCTGGTTTAGCAGAGTGATACAAGTTACATTAAAAACACAGCATAAAGGTAAGATACACTTAGATGAATACAGCAATTGCAGAACATTGCACAATCCCAATCCCAACAGGGATTCCTGGTATGGGTGTCTATAATATACTCACCATCACAAGGTTGGGTGTCCCTAATGGCCAGGAAGGAGAACATGGGTTGCAGCCAACTCAAGCCCATTGTTCTCTTTGAAATTCTCTCGCTAGTTGTGTGGTTTATGTTCTTTGTGTTGGGCTGAGCCATGTCTTCATGGCCACTGCAAGCACTGCTCAGCAGTAGCCAAAACATCTCCATGTGTTATTAATACTGGTTTGATCACCAGCCTAAAGTACAACACCATAGGGGTTTCTGGGAAGAAAATTAATCCATCCCAGACATACCCAGTGGTGGTTTTTGTCAGCAGAAACTGAGATTATGTGAATGAGTTAAGAATGTAATATTTTGTCATAATAACAATTTGGTCAGCATTTCTGAAGAAGAGTATCCTGTGAGAGAGAATACTCTTTTTTTGAAGCTAAAGACGCATGGAAGAAGAAAAATTCTTTATTTGTGTTTGAGATATGTCAGGCATAGTTCTGATGTAAAAACTTTCTCTAAAGAAAATTCCTCTTTTGTCCTTTCCATTGCCCCACCAACCCACACCATTCCATCACCATTTTAAGAGCAGTCACCAGCTTTCCAGATAGATTTGGTCTCAGTAACTCTGCTTCTTGATGTTATTCATTTGTAATAACTTATTATTCTTATTATTATCATATTCATCATGTAATAACTTAGGGAAGTTATTACAGAATCGAGGAGGAGCCTTGCAGTATATGATTTACAGTTTCATCCATCTTTTCCAGACCCGGTTCAGTGGTCGACAGACCAGGTGCTCCACTGGGTGGTATGGGTGATGAAGGAGTTCAGCATGACTGACATCGACCTCAACGCACTCAGCATTCCTGGGCGGGAGCTTTGCAACCTCAGCCAAGAAGACTTTTTCCAGCGTGTCCCACGGGGAGAAATTCTCTGGAGCCACCTGGAGCTTCTTCGAAAGTGTATGCCATATTTTTCTGTAACTGATTTTACTTATTCCACTTCCCTGCTTCTCTCTCCTTTTTTTTTTTTTTAAAGACTTTTTTCTTGAAAGATCAAACTAATTATGAGCAGTCATTTTTCCTTAATATTGGGGGTAAAAATGAGGGTATCAATGCAAGATAACAGGAGGTATTAGAATGTCTGCATACTAAACACTGCCTGTCTTTTATTGAACCTTATAACTAGTAGAAGGTAGTGAATGATTATTCCTCCTTTGTTTTTTATAAAGCTTCGTAGTTCATGCATCTACTGAATTTGTTAGTTCTGTAATTTAATATTGATCGAGAGTTACTAAATGTACATTTCTGTGTCATATAGAAGTGAAGATTATTAAGCACAGGCAGTGAAATCCTTAGATGGTACACAACACAGCTTCTAAGTGATGCATTGTATGTGCATAATACAGTAACATATATGTGCATTTCAGATTTACCATGCTTGGATGTAACTTGCCAGACTAACAACTATTTCCATCTTCATTTGTATAATATAGCTGAAGGTTTTTGGGGATGGGGAATGCATACGAGAGTGGCAATTTGCCATGTACATCCCTCTGAAAATTTAATGACAGGTGTTAAATGTCTCCACTTGTAAGACCATGAACTGTACATCTCTCTTGCAGACTGACACCAAATTTTTATTTCTTTTCCTCTGTGAAATATGAAAGGTTTTGATCTTCAGGTGACTTGAAGTTTGCGGGTTAAATATAAACCTGCTGGGTTTTTTTCCAATTTGTAGATGTGTTGGCTAGCCAAGAACACTCTGGAGAAATAGCAACTGTTACTATTGATCAGCGTAAGTACTTCTGTCAGCATTAATTCACACAATTCACTGTTTGTAGGTTTAGCACTGTACTGTGGTTCAGCATTATGATAGTACAACATTTAGAAAATCACTCGAGAGAGTATTTTTCCTTGGGGAAGGGAGGAGGACGTATTTTAAACTTCAAAACATAATGTTGAGTTTCTCTATATTTTGTTATTGTCTGAAAGGTCATGTTTGCCCTGAACTACAGAAGTTTATAAGTTTCATTTTGGATGGTAGATTTTACACTTTCTTGAAATAAGTTGTCTAGGATACATATTTGAGGTTTTTAGTTATTTCAGGGCTTTAGGTTATATATTGCATTAATGAATGGATCTATTAAATTATTAATTTCAAATTAAAAAGTGTTTCCAAAAACTGAAGGGGTCTGTGGAAGAGATTACTTGCTTAGAAACTAATATTAGGAATAATACATTAAAGTAACTTTCCAGCTATTTCAAGCTCATCCTTTCAGCTAAGCAGTGTCATCAATTATTAAAATGAATCAATTTTCAGAAGACTTATAAGCATCTTGTATGTTAAATAGACTGACTGCTTATTACGTCCTGTGGTTGTGTCTATTTAAAGCCAGCTTGAGTGGGGCATCTGCATCCTCCTACTGCATTGCAATAGAAGGTGTTTGCTGTTTGAATATCAAGTATTGAGGTTGTGCAGTGACTGTAGAAAAGGGCATTAGGGTAGGTCATGTGGGAACAGCGTGAAGATGAAAACAAAGGCATGAGAAAGTTTGGGTTCTTTTTGTGGAAGCATGTAATACACATCATAATAAACTAAAGCTGGTGTTTTATTTGTTATCTGACGCTTCTGCAATGAGTCTAAAACTACAATTTTCATATAAGAGGTAAAAAGATCTTTAAATTTTACTTAGTATTGTGACTTAATGCGGTGTGCCTTTTTAGCAAAGGAAAAAACTAGCTTCTAGATGTTATGATAATACATGTAATAAATAAAATATGCCTATTTCTGTGCCAGCAATTTATAATTTATGTTCTGCAACATTCTTTGCTCTCCAGCTGTGCAGATTATACCAGCTTCTGTACAGCCTGCTACCCCAACCACCATCAAAGTGATAAACAGCAGTGCAAAGGCAGCTAAAGTACAGAGAGCTCCAAGGATCTCTGGGGAAGATAGGAGTTCCCCTGGGAACAGAACAGGTATTGTCTCCATTATTTTTACATGCCAATGCACTGAACACTGGCCCATTAATATGAAATACAGTTTGGTGAAACATCTTTGTAGCTCCAAATGTGAGGTTTGTAGAAGTCCATGTGGTGTGAAGGGAGCCATAGGTACAAAAATTCATGGCAAGCACAGGCAGCCCTGGCAGGTTGGTCAGCTCACACAAGCACCATGTCAACATGATGCTGCAGTTTTTCCATCCTGCAGCAAATAAAATGGATAAATTTTCCCATCACTTAGCAGTCTGTCCTCTCAAACCACTGCATAGCATTATTCAGGCTTTTAACTTCTTTCCTTTTGCAGAAAGGGAAGAAAACACACTCTATGTTGTAAAATGTAGCCTAGCTTCTACTTGCACTGTCTGTTGCCCTCCTCCTCTGTTCCCCCCAGTCTGGTGACTTCAAAATTTATAAAGTTTCATATTTCTTGTTTAGTTAAATGAATGCATGTCTGGAAAACTGCACACTAAATTTGCAGTTTAATTTTGGAATTACTGTTATTTGTACATACTCTTTGATTATTAATTTCTTTATTTTTTCTTGCTGTCATTTTTGTTTTGCTTCTCTTTACGGTTGTGAATTTTTCTGTTAAATCCTTTCTTCTCTTCTTTCTTGAGTTTTTATTTGTTTCAGACTCTATATAAAGGTCTCTAATGATGTCATTCAGAATTTTAAGGCCAAGGTTTTATTGGCTGACATTAGTGAGGAATACTCTGTGTTTCTTTAGTCATCAGGTCTGCTGTCTGTATCTCATTGAGAATTTAGGAATTTAACTGCAGGTACTTGAGTTAGAAAGAAATTTTAATGATTGGACTTGAAAGGTGCTACATTGATGTAAGCTGAAGTGTGGGGGTTTCTTTTGTGTTTCTCATATTTCATGTTGAAATTGGAGACCAATTTTTAGGAAAAAAACAACAGCGTCTATTATACGTATATATGTGTGCGTGTGTCAGAAGAGGAATAAGCAGCTCTTGCTACATCTTTTCTATTTTAAAAATAGATATGCGTTTAAATGGTTATGTTGGGGGGTGTGGTTTTTTAAGTTCTAGGGGGAGATTTATGCGAAATCTTGATACATTTTATTTCCTGTATTCATCTTTTTTTAATAAAAATGGGTACTGATGACTTTGCAGGGAAATGTTTGCAAAAGAATCATTAGAAGGGATTAATTAAGTGGAACTTTTCCTTCCATCATATGTTCTATGTTGGTCCGCTTTAATATGTTGGCTGAAAATTTCTAGCCATGAGGGGGACATAAAAAGGACAAGTTGAAGTGGAACTTGTTCCTGTTTTAACAGGGAACAATGGCCAGATCCAGCTGTGGCAGTTTTTATTAGAACTTCTCACTGACAAAGATGCTCGGGACTGTATTTCTTGGGTTGGTGATGAAGGAGAGTTTAAATTGAATCAACCTGAACTGGTTGCACAGAAATGGGGACAGCGCAAGAACAAGCCCACGATGAACTATGAGAAGCTTAGTCGGGCTTTGAGGTAAGAAACTTCAGGAACTCATCGGGTATGATTTGCTTTCATTTGGCTACTTCATTTTTAATTATCATAATGCAAAACTTGCAGCTTTTTTAGTAAAGGCATAACCAAATCTTCTAAAGCTGGTCCATGCAATGAGATCTGCTAGTTTTAGGGGTGAGGTATTTGCTAGTAGAATAACTTCTTGAAAATATATTTTCTTTTTTCAAGATTGTTAATTTGGGTCACTCACTTCCAGAAACATACCTCGTTTTTATTTATCTTCAATATTTATGCTTTTAGTAGCATGCCAAACAATATTGATTGTTGGTGAAAGATACAGAAATACATTAATTATTAACTTATTTTTATGTTCTACTGTCCGTGTTCTTCTTGCTCTTGTTATGGAATAAAGCAGATACTTCTGTGTAACTGCTGGTGGTTTTCTGTATTTGAGAACCTTTTCTAACTTCGAATATTCATTGATCCATTTAATTGTTCTTATTGTGTGGATCTTAAATTGAAAAATACAGTTTACAGCTATGTTTCAACAGTTGCAATTCCAACATCACAGTGATCTGAAGAAATTGAAGTCTTTCAGTGTCTTTATTCCATTGTGATTTTGTCGTTTGACATTAGTAAGAGGGACTTGTATTGTTGAATCACTGTGGGTGAGGTTCTTGAGGAAGGGGGAAGAATGCAAGTACTTGAATTTTAAACTACTTTTCCCTGATTATTTTAGTCTCTGGAATAATTTTAAAATTCATCCATGTTCTTTGAAATCATTGAGAATGAACTTCTGATTTCTAATTCTGATATCGTTAAATATATTACTCTTGATTTGCTTTCAAGAAAGATGGTTTTTGTCTAACCCTGCAAATTATTTAAGCAGGTTTAGAAATTCTTTTTGTATTAGTGAAGTTGCATTTTGATTGAGGTCTGTGTTTTACTTACTAGCATTTTCACTTTTGGTTACGTGTATCTTGGTTGGGTTTTTTTAAAGTAAACTCCTCTAGCCTTGTTTAAAAATATCAACTTATATTTGAAAATACCTCTGTAAGAAATGGTGGTAAAGTGTCATATTCCGGCTTTCTTTACCCTTTTAGGGAGGATTTAATTAGCATTTGACAGGCACAAGATACACAGCTTAACTATACCCTTTTGTTTGTCTTAGAACTTCTTTAGGCACGGTATTGTGGATGCCAGAATTACTTTATGCTTGACAGACAATTGGAAAAATTAATGAAAAATAAATATTTTGAATTATATTAGGTATTGAAAGATGCAATTTCTAAGAGTTCCTGAGCCTCAGGTCACTAAAAGCAAGGAAGAGCATTGGTAGATGCTTACTCTCATGCTTTTCCTTAGGTGTTGTGTTTCAGTCTGTTGGAGTCTATTCCTGTTCTAGATGGATCTTTAGTTTGATCTTGTATGGCTTTTCTTGCCTTGTTTATATATTAAATTAGAATGTTAATTTTTTTCATAGAATCACAGATTCTCTTGGGTTGGAGGGGCTGCAGGAGGTCAAACCTCCTGCCCAAAGCAGGACCTTTCCAGTACAGCTCTTCCCCAGCCTGTATTGTTCCAATACCATTCCTATGTTTCCAACCTGTGTATCTGTGAGTCTGTGTACTAAAGGCATATGTGAAAACCTTCTGAAACACAAAAATTATGTAAACCATGCTAATGTTTTCATGTTTTGTCAACAAATTCCACAGAAAATATCAAAGGCAGCTGAAGAACTTTGGAATAACGTTATCAGTGGGATATTAAACAGCATAAATCACTATTAGAAAAGTTTTGCATTTTTATTTTAGTCACAGAATTACAGAAATCACATTCTTCAAAGTGGTGTCATTTTGGCAGCTGCGTCAGCAACATTGACATGTTTTCTAACAGTTTAATGTCTGAAGGGATATTTAATGCTTCTTGCTACTCCTGTGATAAACACTGTTGCCAAGCTGAAGTTTAATAAATGATAATGTGTTTTGTTTACTAATGTATTGGAATCACTGTGTCAATTATTGATTAATACAGGAAATTATGTTGGTATTATTGAGAAATATGCTGGCTCTTCTGCCCAGCTGTAGGAAAAGCAGGCAGTATAGAAACTAGGGCAGAGGGGCAGAAAGGGAAGAGCAGCTTTTTTTTGTTACGCATATCTTGGTAAATGTTCTAAAAATCCTGATCTGTTTAGTTATGCAGTAGGGAGGTGAGACTTGAAGAAAAATAATTCTTCTGTACTCTTTTGAAACAAAGTTTCCATGTGTCTTAGAATGTTCTGGTAACTTTGTGAACTTGCATGGGTATTTAATTTTACTTACTTTTAGCTTTCTATATTCTTGAGTAGGCAAATACTGTAGTCAGAAATGCATCCAACATAATATTGAAAATATCCTCTTGCCACATTGATTTTAACTTCAGTGTTTCGAGCATGAGATGTGGGAATCTTGCATGTTTTGGGCCTTTGCATAAACATGATCTAATTTCTTGTGGTCCTTTTCCTTTCTGATCATATCAGTAATGTGGACTAAATCATTCAAAGTATATTCAGTTTTTAAAAGCATTTTTCTACATCATTTTTTGAGAGAGGAATGATTATATGGGATTGTACAATAAATGTAAAGGCTTGTACAGAGTTAAGTAACTTTTAAAAAATGATGACCACTGCCACTTGACATTTTCCATGGCCACATTTTACAAACTTTGTTTTTCTGTGGGTGCTTCATATTGCCCCAAGTGAGCAGAGCTCAGTTTCTCTATGTCCTATACCCTGTCATATTCAACATTAGAGTCTGCCCAGTGTTCCCACATACTATTTCACACACAAAGGACACACCCGGTTATTACTCATCCTTCCCCAGTTCTGCCAGTACTACAAGACTGCTTCAAAGCTGGATGTAAATTGTCATCCCACCCTCACGGTTATAGTCTTCATCCAACCCACTGCAACTAAACCTAGGTAAGAGGCTGAAAGTGCTGGACACAATTCCACAACAGTTCCTTCAGCTGGTGCTGAGATGTTTTGGAGGACAGGGCTGGCATGGAGACTTGCTGGGTGGAAGCTGTTGTGGCAGCCAAGAACAGGTGTAGAGATGTAGAGAAGGAAATGGAGGAGTTGAGGGAGGCAGGTGGTAGTTTAAGGGTAGAGTGAGGAGAAGGACTGAAAAGGGAGCTTTTTTATAACTGTATGTCATTTAGGAGAAAGCTGAAGGAGACCTTTAGCAAATAAACCACACTGTCTTTACCCACAGAGCAATAATAAGCTACTCCAACGCTTGCTGTACTCCATGACAGACCTATGTGGCTTCTCACGTGATCTCAGTAACCAGCAGGTTTACCAACATTGTTTTTTACATAGTGTGTCTCTCATCTGTCTTTGGTCCTGCTGCTTAGGTCCTGAACCTCAAAAGTAAGAAATTAAAAGGCTTTTTTTTTTTCCAGAACTTGAGACGTCTGAAGAATTTGCTTGGATTCTTAGTAACTTCCCTATTTTCCACTAGAGCTGGGAGCCAGAAGTTTGTCTTTTAATTGACTTAATTCTGCTAGTGAACAAGAATCATCTTTGCTTTATGAACTTGTCACTGAGGATTGAATTTTAGATATCATGAAATCTGGGTTCATTTGTGCTACATTTGCGTAAGGGTTTTGAGGAAATTGTATGGTGTGATTTGTGTTGGTTGAGTTTTTGCTATTTTCCAAATTTATCACAAGGTTGTTAAGCTCATCAAATCCAAGTTACATCCCAGTCATTTAAGTTTGCTTAATGAGAAATGTGACGCACATTCTATTAAAGCTTGAAGTGAGAGAAGAACAGCAACAAAACTGCAAAATTCTAACTTCTGTTTCCTTGGTGTGACCTAAGATTTTATAACTGTCTCTGGAGTGGCAGGGTCATGTAGACCTTGTTATCTCACTACATTTCTGCCCAATCTGACAATTCTTTTGTCACACAATATAAAAGGTATTTATAGTTAGAATACTCACTTTTAATTGTAAATAAAGGCAAAGATGTAGTTTTGGCAGCATATGAACTATAACAAGAAAAAAAAAACAAAAAAAAACCCCAACAAAAACAAACTAAACAAAACAACCGAACTGACAAAACCCCACAAATCTAACTCATGCCTGTATAGTTTTATTTCCATCTTTGAAGACAGTATGGAGAGAATAGCTGCTTTCATATCATAGAAACTGCTTGGTAATTTTCAACCTGTTCCTAGCATTAATTTTTTTCTTCAGAAAGGCAAAGCAAAGGACAATATTAAGGGGAAAGGCAATATTTTCTTATTAAGGCAAATCACTATATATAAGATACCTTCCCTGCCAAGCTGTTTTTAAACTGCTCTAAAACTTATTCCTGAACTGGTGCTTCCAATGGCCTGTAAAATAATTACTGTGTTCTGTTTCTCCTTAATATACCAAGGTACAGAGACAATTTTCAACATTTCCCTTTTCTCTTATAAGCAAATGCCTAAACAGTACCTTGGTATATGAAATTATGAGAATCTCAGCGAGAAAAAGAATAATATTTTTAGCCTCTGGTGACCTTAAGTAATGGATGCATATGAAAATTACAGATGCTAAAATTGTCTGTTGCTGATTTCTTTTCCATTTTGCAGGTATTACTATGATGGAGACATGATCTGCAAAGTGCAAGGCAAGAGGTTTGTGTACAAATTTGTGTGTGATCTGAAGACTCTGATTGGGTACAGCGCAGCGGAGCTGAACCGCTTGGTCACAGAGTGCGAGCAGAAGAAACTGGCCAAGATGCAGCTCCATGGCATTGCACAGCCAGTTACAGCAGTGGCACTGGCTACAGCATCCCTGCAAGCAGAGAAAGATAATTAAGCACTAGGACCTGTAAGTGGGAACCTGAGGCCTTTCCTCTATTACCACAGCACTTGGTGCTCTTACCTTTATCACAATTGGAAACTTCTTTTGTTTCTTGACCGTACAATATAGAGCATGAATTTCTGTAAAGAACTCAGACTCGCATAAATTTGGATCTTTTAACAGCATATATGTTAATGTAAGTTAAGGGATCACCCCAACTTCTGCAGCTAGTGAGAGGTGGAACCACTCAGTGCTGTGACCTCAGCTGTGCAAAGTCACTTCTGCAACACTTTTAACAAAAATGAAGTCCCTATAGTCCCCAGGCTGATCAGTTGTGTGAATGCAGCCTTTTCCAGTCTTTCATTCTCTGCTGAACTACCAAATGGCATTTGATGCTTTCAAATTTTAAAATATATTCATTATTCTGATAATCAAGTGGAGCTGAAAGACATGTTAAATGTTACAAAGCATCAAGTTCTTAAAATAGCTTCTCTGTTTTAAAGCAAGGGAAACTAAGACTAGACTTAAATGGAGATCAGTGCTGAAGAGGGAGATCCAGGTTTAGATATGGCTTAGGTGAAAAGCCAGTTATGAGTATTTCATTGTAATATACACATAATATGCATATATGAGGGCAAATACCTGTTTTAAAATACGTACTTGACAATAGCTATTGCACAGAAAGCAAAGATGAACTTCTTCCCTCACTACCATCCCCCATCAGGTAATTCAAAAACTTGAAAAAACAGCCCTCACCCAAAGAGTAGATTGTTTTGGTGGGGAGTATTAATGCTGTGTTCTGCAAGGTGCTTATACCTGCATGGTAGTCAGCCTTAGTACCCAAAGACTTAAGTTAATCACAGTCAGTAGTCCCTGCTTAGGAACAAAAAGCAAACTGAAAATAGCTCTATGGAGAACTGATGTTTAATTTCCCAATCATTGTACAGCCTAATGTATATTAACTACAAAGAGGTATTTTTAATTTAAAATTAAATTCTCTTTGAACTTCAAGTGATAATTTTGAAGCTTCTTAAGGCAAATGCATGCTCCAGAGCTGGGTGCAATTTGAAGTCTGGATGATGAGTCAGAAGTAGTTGGGATATATCCTGAATTCTGAGCTACTCTGAGTGCTTCTTGCAAACTTACACATGCAGTGAAAAGTAGGCTTCAGCTTTTGAGTTTCCATACTTGTGCTTGTTAGACTGCTTCTTTTGATGTCTGAGAACGGTGTGATTTGGGGGTTGCTTTTGCCCCTTTATGTTAATAAACAGCATAATTATTACATCACCATTGATGTTCACCAACTTTTTATAAATTAAATCCGCTCTGATAACGCTTAACAATTACAAGGGAAGACCTTTAATTCTGTAAGGGATCGAGCTACCCTTAAACCTTAAGTCCACATTCCTTGAACAGTGAGGTTCTGAACATAAAGTGTATTTGCGCTGAGCAGTGAGAGCACTGGGTTGCTGCTCTTGAGCCGAGCAGGAATGGTTCCACTTGCAGGCAGAAGGCAGAGAATACAAAGACTTGTGTGTATCCCAGAGATGTGTTGAGGACAAGGCTTTTTGTAGGTGGATGCTCATCCGCAGATAGTTTTTGCTTGACTGTAGTTCTAACTTGTGTACTTTCATCATTGACATGATTATAAAATCAAAGGTTTTCTGCTGGATTCTTTTGGTAACTCTTAGGTTTTGTTCATCCTTGAGCTCTTACAGCACTCCATCTGCTGAGCATGCTGGTGCCATTTTGCTTTTAAAAAAATTGTAAGCCCTGAGCAAAAAATGTAAATGTATCTGTAATGAAAGGTCAACATCACTCCTTTTCTTGCTGTTAGAGTTGATGTCACTGATTGGCAAGTGTTGGAGATGACTTGTGCAGGAGATGCAAATTAGCTTACCGAGAATTATCTGAAGTTGGTATTTGAAGGCAGCAGCTCTGCATGTAACAACACTCCATGACTAAACACAAGTCCAGTACAAGTCACTAGTTCTAGTTAGCAGAGTTCTTGAGAGGCCTTTTTAGTTAAAATACAGTATAAAAAGAAAATAAGCTTAAAATACCAGCTTTCTAAATCAATCTGGACTGTGGGAGGATAAACACACAACAAAATTGAAAAGTATTATCAGTATTTCATTCCCCTGCTTCTTCTTGTTACATGATAGGCCCCCATGGGGGAAACTTCTGCTCCCACCCTTTGTTTGTAATTACATCCTGTTGTTGCTTTGCAGCCTTTCGGTAGGAGTAATGGTCCTTGGGGTTGTTGTGGCTCCATCTGCTTTTCCACCGTGTTCTAATTAGTAAGGAAAGAAGCTTTCAAGCAGTATAAAATTATTATCACACTCTCTGTAGCTGAGGGAGAAATCTGTGACTAACTTGATGTCTTCAGTAAAACAAAAGATGTAGAATATATTGTCAAAGGATTTTCTGTTGCTGCCAGAAGGAAAACATAGAATATTGCAAATTTTTGTAAAACGGAAGGGGTTTTGCATACTTTTTACTCTTTAAATAAAGACACTTATACTCTGCTAATAATTACGTATTTCTTTTGTTTTGCCTTTTTTTTTGTAATTTTACATAAAACAATTATTTTCTGTTTTTACTCTGATAAAGTATTTGTGCATAAAATGTCAATATAGTAAAATAAAAATGTTGTACAGCTAATTTGCCTTAATTTTTCAGACATTTGTAATGTCTTTCAGGGACAAGCAGTCCAAAGATGAATACCTGCCCTTTATTCTCTTTTCTCTTAAAGTCAGAAGCTCAGTACAGAAAGAAGGCAAACTCAGCTTATATTCTGAAGATGCATTTTCTTTGACTCAGTATTTGGCTATGTGTTTCTACTTTTAAACTGTAACTCAGTGTCCTTTAGTTCTGTAGCAGCTTTCTTTAACATCTTAATTGTAAAGCTCAGAATGGTGCTTTGGTTAAACAAATGAAGAAAACTCAATAGTAGGACAGAATGGAGCCCTGTGAAATGATTCAGTTTATGCTTTTAGCGGCGTTTAAATCAGAAAAATTCATGTTGACCTGTAAACTTTGGACTTTTTCATTCCTGCAGATGGCCCTATTTCCTTCATGTGGCCCTGCTAACAAAACTGTTAGTACTGTCCATGTTAGAAACAAGATAAAATTCTGATTATACTGCTCTTACCTTGTTTCTACTGAGACACAATTTAAAAATATTCTCATTATACCTCTGAACTCCTCCATCTGGACTGCCAAATTCAAGGTTGAAGTATTTTGTCATCGTTATACCTACCACATCACTTGATTTCAAAATATTTATATTTAGCTTAGCAGCAACAACATGAAATGGACTGAAAATACTGGTTTTCAGACTTTTCAGTAACTAGTTGGACTTGATGATCTTAGAAGTCCTTTCCAACCTAAATGAAGCTAAGATTTTAAAGTTCACTTACAAGTGTTCTGGTATCGTATTAATGGAGGACCTTTTATTTGGGTTTTTAGTTATTAGTATATTTATCCAGTGTGAGTTTCTTTTGGGATTCCTATCATACAGAAATTGTTATTGAAACAGTGTAGGCAATTACAGCTAACAGCTTGCAATTTCCTTCTTAATCAAGATAAGCTGATGTGGGACTCTACTGCCTGATCAAGAAACTGTTATAAGGTCCATTGACATAGGTTTGTGGGGAATAATTTTACTGACTGGGCTGGGGTGTCTTGTTCTTCAAGATCATACATATTCTTAAAGGTTGTGGGTTTTAATATTGCTATATCAGGGCTGCTAAAATATATTTGGGTTGATACTGTTCAATTTTTTTTTCCTTTGGAAAAGTAGTTCTTAATATGAATGATGCTAAACAAGAAATTAATTAAAGGAAAGGAAATAACGATTGACTGGTTTTGAGGGTTGTAATGTGGAACCCCGTGCGTTAGATATATTATTACTCCATTACATTTTGCATCATTATTTCAGGATTGGAGCCCACAGAATCTAACCACGCGCCAAACTGAAATTTTACCATCTTGTAATTTTAGAGTATTGACATCTTACCCATTAATAACTTGAAGGTTAAAAAATGCTGAGGAGGGAGAAACAAATATTGAGGGTCTGATTTTAATTTAAATTGTCTTTTACCTTTGAAACTGGGCTTCTGAAAACCAAAATGAAATGGTGCTAGTGGCAGTTGTATCAGAAGATGGGTCTGGAAGCCATAGAACAGTTCTCATTTACTTTGAAAAGACAGAGGAATCAGTTGTTGTGTTTGTGGTTTGTGGCACACAATGTCCATGTAATTTCTTTTTGTAGGTAGTGTCACTGTAACCTGTAGCTGTGATGGGAAAGATAGAATCCAAAGAAGTAACTGATTGTAGTTTTAAGCTACTTACTTGTGCAGCTACTTAATAAAAATGAAGTCAGTTTAAAAGAGAAGACAACTATCAAGAAACAGTTGGAATCCTCATGTAAATAGTTCTTACCAGAAAAAGCTAAAACTCCCTGCAGAGCATTAGTTTTTCATAGTCCAGCAGTTCTTGACTTATAAAACAACTACTGGACATCAGATAGTAAAAAAATCAGTTTATAGTAATTTTCATGTTGCAGGAGCTGAAATAGTTGTTCAGAAAGAGCAGAGAAAATGTTTGTATAGTTTAGCACAACTTTGAGGAGTGTGAAAACTTGTAGAAATGTTTCATTTTGTATACTGAATTGCTTTAAGTGTTTGTTACTAATGGTCTAAATGAGTAGTAAAAAACCCACACTGTCCATCCATAATAGATCTGAAATCTTAAGACACTTCTTTTTTCTTACCTCTTCAAACTGCCTTTTAATCTAAATGTATAAAATTAGCATTTAGGAACCGTATTTCTAGTCCTATGGGACTTACCTCTCAGAATTCACTAATCAAGGTAGAATACCCTCATCTCAGTAGACAAAATGCAAATTATATTAATTATATATGAGTATAATCAATTACTGGTTATAATGGAAGCAAACATGGATGGCACTAAAAACCTGTTTCTTGGAAGGTTTGTTGTTAATTTGAAATTCCTCCTGGTTAGGGAAAGGTAATTTAGGATGAAATAATGTGAGTTAGCCACTTCCCCCTTCATCCTGGTAAGCTTTGGTTTTTCAGTATTCTCATTTTCAAGGACTCTGCAGGAGCTGCTTCATAGGAACTGGTTTGCAATAAACCTTCAGCTACACAAGGCAATGAGAAACCAGCATGTTTTATACAAATATCGTCAGGGTGAAAGCTGGAAACTGTGCATGGAAAAAATTTGGAAGAGTGAGAATGCAAGAGCTGAGATTTAATGAGATTAACTGCACATTAATTAGACACCTGCAGGGTGCAGTTCTTTAAACCTCTGGGTTAGGATGGAAAAGATACTAATTTTTTTTCCTCCATGAAAGCAATGTTTTATTCCAGAAACTCAAAGCTGTGTTATTCCCACATGCTACTGCATGCCAGCCTGTTGGGCTTCACAGAAAGTGCCCCATGTCAAAATCTGTAATATCCACTTTGATGTCCCCAGTAAGAGCAGTGAGGGGAGGTTAGGGACAGTCAGGATGCAAAACTCACTGTGAAACTCGAGTAGTTCCTGGCCCTTGTCCTGTGAAAAAAGCTGAGGGAGGCAGAACTGATGGGAAGCAGTCTGGCTAACAACCATAAATTAAAAAGATGACTGAACTGTACCCAGAAAGGAACTAGCAGCTGTAACAGGAGCTTGAACTTGTCCTCGGGCATAATTCACCAAGCCTAAAGTGAGATTTGTACAAATGAAAAAAAAAAATCACCTAGGGGATAGCTACAGAGTAGAGGAGTTTTTTATGGAGAAATTTGTGTCTTTCTTGCTCAACCAATGGGTCAGTTACCTCTAAAGAGTTATGAGCACTAAACACAAGTTCTGTGAAACGGAAGAGCTGGGCCAGTGCAACCATGCCCAACTTAGTGTGCCCAGCTAGGAATATAAAGCATAATTCAGCCTTTTTGCAGTGGACAGCATGATGTTATAGACTGGACACTTGCTGAACTTTGCTCAGCTGCAGAAGCAGGAAAAAAACAGGGAGCTGTTACTCCTGGCCTGCTTGGGTCAGGATGGAAAAGCCGCAATTATTTTAGAAAACAGGTTTCAACAATTAAGTTTAATGGTTACTCCTGTAATATTTTGTCAAAAGGAGGGCATTTCTTCAAGGAGAGGCAGTAACCAGCCAGAGCACAGTACTGTACACATAGCTGGTTTAGGATACTAAACTAGCATTAAATTGCACATAACAATATGAATTCATTTTATAAAAACCAGACAGGTTGCAATAGAGTTTTGCCTCAGACCAGAAGGCAAACTAGACTATATTGATAGGTACAAAGAGGATAGATGACCTTTGCCTGAGTGTTCTGCCAAGGTAATCAAGGGGTTTTGTCCAAGACTGGTTTGTGTTGAGGGACTGAACCCGTCCTGACAGAAAAATGCTGTTGCAAGTTTATAAAAATACGTAAATACATATATATATACAGGGGAAGGGGTGTCCCTCCAAGTTTGCTTGATCAGATAGTATTGTGTGCTTTGGACTTCACCATGCAGTAGAGAAAACTGGAATGGGTGAGTGCTTTAATTTTTTGTTTATTAAGACAGACCTTGCTGAACAGAGCAAATGGAGGGAAGAAATAAAAACTTCTTCCTTCAAGATGCAAAGCTGCTCAGAAATGTCACCTGTCAGGCTGGAGGAGTTATTAAATAGACCACATATAAATACAGGTAGAGCACTGACATTGGCTGAAGGTGCACGCAAGCCAGAGGGAACGGAAACAGCCATCACTGAGAAACAAAAATGCAGGGAAGCAAAGAATCTCCTGACTCAGCCAAAGTAGCTCTGAGAAAAGCTCAGTGAGAGCTGGAGCTGCAGGTTGGGAGCAGCCTGGTGTGCCAAGGGACTGTGTCCTCTTTGCTCCCTGTCTCCCAGAGCTGCTCTAACTAAACCAGATTATCTCAGGATAGTTCTTGGTTTTATCTTCACCAGCTGCTGACCAAAGCAACTGGCATTGATTATCCCCTTGGGCTGGGAAGTAAATAGATAAATGCAGTTTTTCCTCTTATCATTTTCAACAGTGCACACCTAGAAACATGTCATCTCTCATTATCTGGGTTTCAGTGAAGGCTTCTGAAAAACCTACCCTGGTTAAACCTTGGGCATCCTATGCAGAATTGTTCTCAGTATCAGCTAACAGACATGTGAGCAGTGATCCTGGGGAGCAGCTTCCAACAGCCTATTGTATTACAGTGTTATTCAATGAAGCATTTTAAATGACCCATTTAAGGATTTCAATCTTGAAACCTCTGCCTTCTGGGGAATCTTGTATTTCATTTTTTTAACTATATTTGGCCTTGTGATTACATAAGGGCTCTCACTAGAAATGTATACGGTAATGCTCTACACTTTTCCACAGCTTGAGCTACCGATGACAATTTTATTTCAACCAGGAACAAAATAAAAGTTTGTTCACTGCAGAGAAACTCACAAATTTCATACCAGCTCAATATGACTTTCACAAATAATTTGGTAATTACTGGAGATATTTACTCCAGTAAGCACTTTGTTCCTTCCCTTTACTTATATCACCTTTGAAAGTCTTCAATGAAGTGGAAGTACTGCAGGCAGAAGTATTCCTTTTTCCTGACAGTGGTCCCAGGGAGTGTGCTAGCTCAGCACCTGCCTTTTTGCCAAAGGGCATCGGTGCCAAAATAAGTCCAGGAGTCACTTTCTCCTGGGAAGCTCAGCTTTTTTCTTTCTTCCAAAAGACATGCTGTGTGTGCAGACTGGTTTTCAGGGGATATTTTCATCACCTTTTGAATTAGCTTGTGTCCAGAAAATGCATTTTTTTCCCTATGACCTTCAGGGCAATCAGTTTTCGGTATGGAAAAGAGGCAACTTCCCTTCGCAAGGCTTAACTTAGACAATGAAAAATGCCTGTCACTTGCTGGAACTGCAGACCTTTAGTCATTAAATAAAATCTCAATTGAAACCCTGGTTGTGGTGGTTCAGCAAACCAATAGCAGGTGTAAGGGAAGCAAACATAGATATTGCCAAGTGAGATCTCATACAGCTTCTTTCCCAAAAGATGAGCTCAGCTGTACCTATAGAGATTTTTGGCTAAAAAAACTTCATAAATAGTCTCCTGCCCCAAGGAAAAGAAACCTTTTTTCAATGCTGATATGAGTGACAATTTCTTTACCTCTCTTCCTCTTCGAGAAGGATTTCTCCACCCACACCTATCATACATTCAGAAATACAGTATGCATTCTTTCTTGTCAAAAAAGAAATCTTGATATATTTCCTGCTTATCCGTGTATTCTAGAATTGTCCAAGGTACTCTACAGCAATTCTTGATATATTTCAGAAAGAAATACGGTTGTGCTTTGTGCCTTGGTCACATGAAACACATTAGGTTTTTGCGTAGTAATACATGCTGGCAGCCTGTGACAACAATTATTATAAACGTGTTGACTCACTTAGTGTTGTGTTGCAACTGCTTTGCCTTTTAATGAGGAGCCTGTAGTCTTAATAGTAAATTAAAATACAATTACTATCACCAGAAGGACCAGGAAAAAAACATTCCCAGCAGCCAGCCCTTCAATATGACAGTTGTCACCTCCAGTCCCCACGAGAGCTAATGCTGAAGCTTCGTTCCTGGATGACTAAAAGAGACAACTCCACTGTGCCGAGCTCTGTTCCTCAGCTGCACTGCTGTGGTCCACTTCGCTCTTGCTCATTTCATCTATGAAGAATTTACAGTGACAAGAAAAAATACAACTTCATTGGGTATTAATCTCAGTAATGCTCTTGAAGAGGGAGGTCATTGCTTGCTTTCAGATTATGGAAAGTTATAATTTTTTTAGGATTTTTGGATTTCAGAAGAACTGAGGTGATTTTCTATGCACTGCAGAACTTACTTCTTAAAAAGAAGTCCTGCTTCACTACCAGCATTTCCCAGCTGATGTCACTCTGACAATTGATTCAAGCACACCAGAGATCACCAGCACTCTTTATAAAATCCAGTGATGCTCCTGAACAGAGACATGTCCCAGGATTGCAGGAGGGAGATGCATTAACACACACAGCAGAGCTGAAGGCTGAGCACTGAGTATCTGAGTCCCACTAGGAGGGAGCAGAACTGGTATGGGCAGGGGGCTGGTGCAAGGACATATCCCAGCAGCCTGACAGCCCAGCCCTTCTGCCAGAAACAGGAGGCCTGGGGTTGCCATGGGGATTTGGCACCTCTGTAGGGGAAGCTTCTTGTTGTCCAGCTCTCAGTAGAACCACCAGGCATTTGCATCTCAAGTATATTAGTGCCAGCCAAGAAACACACTAATATAATTCTCTAAAGGGTGTGGAGGAAATTAAGTCCAGAATAGAGGTAATGGTGAATGTGCTCCAAGCTTTTGAATGTAGCTTGGTTGTTTTCCACACCAGAACAAGGCCCAGAAAAATCTAAGATAACATGCAAATGCACAAAGAAGCATTAAAAAAAACTGAAAAGGAAGTGAAAAGTATTTATAAAGTCAAAAGAAAATAAGCTATTAAAAATGGGTAGGCTTAGCATGTGAGGGATGCATAACAGAAGACTGCCAAGTAATGGCAAGTCTCAAGATATTAAAAAATGGGGAAAAACCTCTTCATAGTCTATAAATCAGAACTCCCTCTTATGTTACCAAAATGAGACCATGCCACATGACTAAGTTCTCTGTTGAAGAAAGGCCCCTCAGGTTTTTTTTCCTGTGAGAAAGACGTGTTGGTTAATTGCTTAACTGGGTGCCTACAAAGTGACAAGGAGCTGGGGACCACAGCGACAAAGCACTCTCAGGACCCCCAGTCTGAATTTGCAGCGAGTCTGGCACAACTGTGCTGAGAACTATCAATAGCTCATTTGTTTTTACTGGACTTTTTTTAACGCCGCTTCACACTGTTTTGTCCCGAAGCCCAGCACAGAGCTTCCCATTTGCTGCTGCTGCACCTTCACCCTTCCAAAGCTGCCTGGTTGGGTTCCACCTTTCTGGGCGGATGAACTTCTCTCCTCCTCCTTTCCACCACCTCCAGCTGCTGGCTGTGAGCACAGAGCTTTTGCTTTCCTTGCTGCAGGCAGGATGTGTCTCACTACCTGTGCAGCAGGTAATGAATTCAATTAATCAGTTGAAAATGGTTCTTTTCAACCCAGGATTTTTCCAAGTATATAAAAACTACTCCTTTCCTTCCCAAACAAGCCTCATTGGTTGCCTGTTATGACACGCTCTGGAAATGGTTTGTCATGATTTCTGAGCTTTGAGCTGAATTAGAGTCAGATGGTCATCTGAAGTAAGACTAAAATCATCACTCTCCTCTCTTCCTTTGGGGAAAAGTGTCAGGCTGTAGCATTCTGTCATGGTTTGACATTGGTTAAAATGGCAGGCACCCACGAAAATTGTTCACTCACTCTCTTTTGCTATAGATGGGCAGAGGGGGAAAAAACCGAGGGCTCATGAGTTGAGATAAGGGCTGAGAGAACACACTTTAAGGGCAAAAGAGGTTCAAATTTAAAGCTATAAAATAAATTTATTATCAACAGAGTCAGCGGAGGATAATGAGGAGTAAAAAAAGCCTTTAAAACATCTTTTTCCTCCCAAGCCCTTCCCTCCTTCCCATCAGCAGCACAGGGAGACGGTGTGGAGGGGGTTTTGGTCAGTTCGTTACCTAAGATCTTTTTCAGTTCGTTCAGGGAGAGGAGTCTTTTCTCTGCTATGCTGTGAGTCCCTCCCAGGGGCAAAACAGTTTTCCCAGAACTGCTGTGGCATGGGTCCCTCATCCATGAGGTAGAGTTTTTTAAGAATAGGCTGCTCTAGTTTGGAAGCAAGGGCTCTCTCTCTATCTCTGGAAGCAGGGGCCCTCTCTCTCTTTTCAGGTCTCTCACTGGATTACAGCTTTTCTGGCCTCCACTCATTCCGGCGTGGGCAATTTTCCGATGGGCTGTGAGTGGATTTCGGCACTCCCCGTGGACTTCATGGATTACAGGGGGACAGTTTGTTTCACCATAATCCTCATCACGGCTTGCAGAGGAATTTCGATTCCGATGTTTGGAGCACCTCCTCCCCTCCTTGTTTTCACTGACCTTGGTGCCGCCATGTTGTCTTTCTCCACATGTTCTCACTTCCTCTTCTTTCTCCGACTAGA
This sequence comes from Falcunculus frontatus, assembly GCA_013398115.1. Classification (NCBI taxonomy): domain Eukaryota; kingdom Metazoa; phylum Chordata; class Aves; order Passeriformes; genus Falcunculus; species Falcunculus frontatus. The sequence goes on along the minus strand of VZRV01009252.1, from coordinate 136,617 downwards.
AGAAAAATTGCTGCTCATAGATATCATTGTCAACAAGTTTCACAAATTCAAAGATTCTTGTACCATTTTGCAGCGCCGAGAGGTTGATCGCATCTAGGTTCCATGTCGGGGAATCACTCACCATGTTTCTGCTGCCAGCCACGTGGCCCCTGCCGCCATCCTACGGGCGGTCACGGCCGCCGTGCCAACACCATTCAGTGCCTCTCTTCATGCGGGGCCCTGAGAAGGGGAAGCTGCCATCGCCACTCCTGCCTTTCTGTTGGCAGTGTGGCTGGCTAGGGGTGGCCAGGCAGGCAAAGCTCGCTGTGGGCCACACCAAGATGGCAGCAGCCATGGTGACCACATCGCCACACTCGGTGCCAGGATGGCTCCCAGCAGCTGCCTGCCTGCAGCCACAGACCTGAGCAGGAGCACGAGCACCACTGGGTTTCACAGGGAGTATCCCCACACCTTGTGTGTCCCCATCACCAGGCCCCACACCAGTCAGCGCTGACTTAAATACTGCCACCATTCTCAACACCTGGGTTTTGTGCTTGCCTGGGAAGAGAAATGATGTATCCTGGCTACTGGGCTGTGCACTTGTGAGGCAGCAGGACCCAACCTGGAGTCCCAGCAGGAAAACAGTGCCAGAGGACAATCAGAACTAGCAACAGTATATCGCAGAGTCTTTGGAAAATATGAATGTGTTAAATATGCTGTGCTTCACAGGAATGTTAGCCATAGCAATAAACTCATCTGGGTTAAAAATGACAAGTTTTGATGTTGGGGCAGATATAGTAAAAAAATAAAGATTTCCATGTAGGAAAACATGCATAGCAATTATATATGACATAATATATTATTACATTTTTCTAATATTTGCCTAGAATCGATGAATTGTTTAAAACAATCCTCACAGTATGTTTTGATATGTTTATTTTCAGGATTGATTCAGTGTTGTGTCTCGGTGAACTGCTGTACGAACTCAGCAGAGAAGATTGCATGGGGACAGAAACATGCACCTGCATATGACAAACCCTTCTCAGCTTGCATTTACCACCAGCAGCAATGTCCCTGGGATCAGTGCCTGAGAGGTGGCTCAGGGCTGAGGCCTTGAGGCACTCACAGCTCTTAGCCCTGATCCCTAAAACTTTCTCAGTTTACTGGAAGTGCAATTTATAAAGAGAAATGAAGGATCAGCCAACACCACTATGTGTCATTAGTATGTCACCACTGCCCACATCTCTGGAATGCCAGCAGCTGCTACAATTATACTTGAACTCCAATAACTGGGCCAGTGGTGCTGCTTGACAACTGGAGGGAAGCCTTCTCACTTCCAGTTTCATGAGAAGTGGTAGGTGGCTTGTCCCAGTGTGTCACATGCACAGTAATTGGAAGGAAAAAACATCCTTCTCTCCTCAGATGCTTTCTTCTTCTCCAACCCCCCCCCCCCCCCCCTTTCAAC
>VZRV01009252.1:48165-135161 GCA_013398115.1 Falcunculus frontatus | reverse complement strand
CCCCCCCCCCCCCCATTTTAAACCCAGGCTAATTTTTGTTGTTATGAAATTTCACTGTGATGATGCTGAAGCCTACAATTCAGTATCCAGCGGCAGCCACTTTGTGCATTCAGAGTCAGAGCAGGAGGCTGGGTTGGTAGGTGCCTTGAGAGAAGTTAAAATGGGATAGCTATTTGCAGAGATTGATTCACTAAAATGCCTCAATAAGCAGTAATTTAGAGACACAGGAGTCTAACATTTTGTAACCATTATTGTTTAACAAGACAGAAAGTCCCCCTCTTCCTTCAAGCACCATATTAGTCCTCAGTTCTGTTAAAATTATGGTATTTTTCATTTTCAGAGGCTTCCTACCAGTGTCTGCAATCACACTGAACCCCAAGACATGGATTTTCAAGGATCTCAAGACAAGCAAACCCAAACAGATGACTGTGTGCATAACTTACACTGCTGCTTCCCACTTGGCTCATGTCAAAGCCCTGCTCCAGGCTCCAATGTCAAACACCACCGACAGACTGAGTCCATGGCATGGAAAAACTGATACTCAGACGAGTTCCCACAGCATCTGTAGGCTTGAGCTGCTGGTGTCAAGGTGAAGCTTATTTCCGTTCAACTCTGACTGGGCAGAGGCAGCCACTAAGGCAGTAGAGTGGCGTGAAACACCAGCCTCCTGCTGCTTAAAAAATAGTGTACTACAGTAGTCATTATATCTACCTATACTATGTAGTAAATTCTTTTGATTAAACTCTGTTAGGCTAATAATAATCATTATAATGATCAATTTAAATAATTTATTTTCTTTATATAAATATATTTGGGTTGCCATCGTTAGTCCTGAGAAACAAAGTCATGTAAAGGTTCAAGTGCATCTATGTAATCCTTTTGACCAAGTCTGGGACTAGAATTGGATCCAGCTGCAACCAGGCTCCTCTCTAAGGTTTTTAACAAGCAAGGGGGCACCTTGTGACTCAATGGGAGGGTCTCCCTGATGAAACTTTGTCTGAAGCTCCCATTCTGCCTGCAACAATTACAACCCTACTCAACCCTAAAAGCAAAAGCAATATCCAGGCAATGTTATCCTGTTTTCCGACAAGTCTATTATTTCTGACAAGTTTGCTGTGTTGCCTTTTCCTGGTCTTAAAAAATCAAAGCCAAACATGGTTAAAAGGGAGAAGGGGTTTACCTCAGTATTTATTTAGGCATCCTTAAGGTGCACTCTCCATCTGGGTGGAATGCACCAAGAAGCACACCAAAAATGCCCACACACGGTACAGTTAAGGCCTTGCAAATTAGCATATCTATCAAAGATTCCTCAATGAGAGGCTGGAGTGAGCCCCTCGCCCAAGGAACTTTTCCCCTGGATGGGCCTATGTTAGTTTACAGAATGTGTTCTAGAGAGGATCTTAGTGTCTGGGGCTTTCTGACCCGCTACTGCGAGGCTTCCAGGATGTTTGGTCTCCTGGCTTAACGGAATATTGGGTCTATGCTAGTTATCAAACCTAAGGAGTTAAAAAACCTATGTGGGTTAAAAGCATAAAAGCCATATAAAAGAGTATATTAAAAGGGGTGTATAAAAACGCAAAAAATCATCATGGCATCAGATGTATGGATGAAAGTCAGCGAGTCCCTGAAGTCTTCTGAGCCTTCACCTGCCTATGCTAAAAAGGGAAACCCAAATATTTTGTCTTAGAACCTACTGACATATGCCTGAGTAGAGGCTGCTCAGCAAAATCTTTGCTCTTGATGCCTCCTAAAGGACATTGGGATAGCCTGATCCCTTCCATTTTTTGTCTTGAGAGTAAAAAGAAGCTAAAGGCATAATGAAATATTCTCCTGCACACACAAGCTGCCCATGTAATAATAATTATTATGTTGTGATATCTGCTTTGAAATTTGTTTATATTAGTGAAAAGAAAGATACAAGTAATTTAGATATAAAGGTTTGTAACCAAGATAAAATGAGCATTGACTGAATAATGCTTAAAAGATGGTAAATCACATGAAAACAGGACAAGAAATACAAGTTGCCACAGAAATTACTCCTAATAACATTTCTTCCAACTCATATAGGAGAGCCCTGCCATGGTCTCAGGCAGAGCCTGGAAACGTGTGGCCAGGGAGCATTTCTGCAGACTGCAAACAGAGCAGGTTTTCAGGCAATGCCAAGGCTGATGGATGAAGATTATCCGTCAAGGCTGATGCAGCCTAAGAAGGGACTCTGCAACTGGGCTGTGCAGATGCCCTTGGGCTGCTTCTGTGACTGGGAGCTCTGTGAAAGCTGTGTCTTGCTTTCACACATATCTCCCAGCCCCACTAGAAGGCATGTGAGCATATGGAAATATCAGGAGTGGTTTTCCCTATCTACCTCTCATTACAAGCATCAAGGAGAGAAAATCAGTAGTTTTATAAATAAAAAGATGCCATCAGAAATCTTTCAACCAAAGCGATGCACAGATGACTGAGCTTGCCTGGCTATTCCTTTTCTCTTTTCTCCTCATTCTGATGTGAAACTTGGCAGCTACATGGGTCACCTTGATGGTACACAAACGAGCCTTGGCTTGAACTCTGAATTACTATTTAATCCCCTCCTGGTGCTATGCATGGGATTTGACCGAAGGCATTAACAAGTTGCTAGTGAAAATAACAGCCTCAAGTGGGTGTTTGTTTGATTAGTAAAATTGCAATACAGTTTGTTACAACTGCTCTTTTCTGGTCAGGAAAGCCCCACTTCATATCAGAAAACCAACATTTTGATGCAACAGGTGAAGGACCACTGTGCACTGCCAGACCTTACCAAAGGGAATTGATGCCTGATGATAACACAACCACTTGTCTTCCCATGTATGTGACCTCCAAAGTCCCCTGCAGTTATTAAGGTCCAGTGCAATTTTTTCTCAAGTGTGCATTTTAAATTCAAGTGGATATTATGGACTTCCTGTGAAATGGATGGATTCCAAATGCTCGCTCAGCTGTGGAAACATCTGAAGCACAAAAGGGTCTGCTAAATAAACCTCATTATACATCTATCTGGTATTTATTCAAGAGCAATTACTCATTTTTCTGAGTTAGAGGATAAAAGGACATGACCAAAAAGCAAAAAAGAAATTTTTCCATGTCAGCAGAAAAAGCCAGAGCTTTTGGTCATAATTAGGGTTTTGCTAACAGACATTTTGTTTTCCAAAAATGGAAATACTTTACCAAGAAAACCTTGATCTGGACTTCTCAGTGGCTTTTGTCACCTCTCTGGGGTGCTCTGAGATAAAGGTAAATATGGAGCATCCCTTGGAGAGGGAGTGCATGTGCTCTGCTCCACACAACAGATCAGGGGTCCCCTGAGCCATGGGAAATGCCATGCCAGAGCAGGTGTTTCCTGCAGGATTGCAGCCCAGGGAGACCCCACACTGGAGCAGGGAGAAACTATACAGAGAAAGGAGTGGCAAAGTGAAGCCATTAAGGACTGACTGCAGCCCCCCCATTCCCTATTCCCCTCCACCGCTTGGGGTGGGGAGAGGGAGGAGGAAGAGGAGCTGGGGATGAAGGAGTAAAGTTGATCCTGGGAACAAATGGGGGCTGGGAGGAGTGTTCTAATTTTTGTCTTTGTTCTTCACAATCCAATTCTATTTTAATCATCGATAAATTATATTACTGCTTGTCCATGACCATAACTGGTAAGTGATCCTCTTGTCCTTATCTTGTCCCATGAGATTTTTCACCATCTTTTCTCCCCATGCCCTGTTGAGGAAGGCAAGTGAAAGAATGACTGGTTGGACATCTGGTAGCCAGACAAGGTCAACTCACTACATTCCCTTTCCCTTTGGAATTTTTTACGGAGCTATGGAGAGTCGCAGCTCTTTGGAGAGTCAACATGCCAGGGAGGAGCACACGCAGGCCTTAAGGGATAGGAGGGTCACTGCTCCTTTCTACCCAGCCCACAAAGCACCATTCCCTGCCTGAGAGGGCACATGGCTTCTGGCTGCAGCAGCTGCCAGCAGCAGTCTCCCCTCTGTCTTTGGTTTTCACGTGTGATCCCTGGAAGTATGTTGTCTCTCCTAAGCTCTGGAGTGAAAATTCTACTCTCAGGTGCTCCCCTCTTGCCTAAAGATATATCAGCCTTTTGCAGTTCTGTCCCCACCCCATCTCAAAAATGAGTCATCCCAATGCGGGGATCAGGGAAAACTCTCATATACTGCAGCCTATGTATTTTCCTTGATCTGCTGCCTTTCTTTAATCAGAGAATTACTCGCTGCTCCTGGGGCAACAGGCTGAGCATATTGCTACTCACTTCCTTTTTAAAAAAAATTAAATCACCTTAAGGGCGTCTATTTGCTTCAGGGTACTGTGGTATCCCCTCTACAGATGAGACTAACAGGGTAACAGGTTGTATTGAGTTTGCATGGCAAGGGTTTGGTAGCAGCAGGGGGGCTACAGGGGTGGCTCCTCTGAGAAGGTGCCAGAAGCTTCTCCCGCGTTCAACAGAGCCAATGCCAGCTGGCTCCAGTATGGACCTGCAACTGGCCAAGGCTGAGCCTGTCACTGACAGTGGTTAACACCTCACAGAATCACAGATTCACAGAATGGTTGGGATTGGAAGGGACCTCTGGAGATCATCCAGTCCAACCTCCCTGCCCAGGTAGGGTCACCTCAAGCAGGTGACACAGGAACGTGTCCAGGTGGGTTTGGAATGTCTCCAGAGAGGGAGAACCCAGGACCTCCCTGGGTAGCCTGTTCCAGTGCTCCGCCATTCTCCATGGAAGGAAGTTCCTCCTCATGTTGAGGTGGATCTTCTTGTGTTTTAGTTTGTGGCCATTGCTCCTTGTCCGGTCACTGAGCATCACTGGAGAGTCTGGCACCATCCTCTTGGCACCTGCCTTTGAGATATTGGTATATACTGACGAGATCCCCTCTCAGTCTTCTCTTCTCCAGACTAAACAGGCCCAGCTCCTATGCCCTCTTCTCATAAGGGAAATGCTCCAGACCGCTCATCATCTAGTGGCCTCCACTGCACCCTCTCCAGTAGCTCCTTGTGCTGAGGAACCCAGAACTGGACACAGCGCTCTAGATATGGCCTCACTTGCATTAAGTAGTGGGGAAGGATCACCTGTCCCGACCTGAGGGCCACACTCTTCTTGATGCATCCCAGGATACCTTTGGCCCTCCTGGCTACAAGGGCACTGCCAGCTCATGGTCATCTTGTCATCCACCAAGACTCCCATGTCCTTCATGTCCTTCTCAGCAGAGCTGCTCTCCAGCAGGTTAGCCCCAGCCTGTGCTGTTACTTGGGTTTTTTTCTCCCCAGGTGCAGGATCCCTACACATGCCCTTGTTGAGGCATTAAGGCATTTCAAACTTCGTCATAACACATTTATGTAGGGGGAAAAACATCCCTGCTGCCTGTTTCAATGCCCACATCTGACTAGCACAGCAGTGTCTAAGCTCACAGCTCTAGCATCTTTAATAATGTCTTCTTGTGGAGACAATGCATTCCTCACTAGTTTCTCAGATTTCTCTCTTTCTTATCTCCAGGCTTCCTGAGCTTGCTCCTCCTTCCCCTCCCCATCTCCTCTCAGGGCCAGAAAGCCTCCCCTGACAAGTCCACCTGGTAAAGCCAAAAGAAGATAACTCCTGGCAGTTGCCTGGTTCCTGATAATCCCACTGCCTTTAGGTATCACCAGCAGAAAGGCCTTTTATTAAAAAGAGCAAGTTATTTTCTCATGTTCTTTTTCGTAAAGCTGCCTTGTCCTTTTGACTACAAATCCTATTAGAGCATGGGGATCAAATCCTAACTGTGTGAAAAAGGCAACCCTACATTCAAAGACCCTTTAGTGTCAGAAGGCACTTGTTCGTAGGGCAACTACACATGCAAACACCAGTGTGAATCAGAAGTGACAGTGTAGTTGGTCACATCACACAAGCAGGCGGTCAACACCAGGGGTACAAACAAAGAAACAAGGTCTGTCCTGTCATATCTCTAGTGGCTACTTGGAGATAGGTTTGTTAACCTCTGGTCTAAACTGTAGCATCAAAAAGGCTATCTGCAACGTCTGTGTCCAGCAGCTAGTCTCCAAACTTCAGTGCTACTGAGTGATAAAAGCTTGCTTGCACCCTCCCAGAGATCTCTATCTGGCATCTCTACTGACAGAGGCCAGCTCTCCTTGTCACTGTGTGATGGCCATGGAAGCTCATCCATCTTCCTCTCCAGCCTGGAGACAGCAGGGCCTAGACTGGATCTGCACAGAGGGGAGAAGCAAACCATTACCTCAGTGATGTCTGAGGCAGTGCATCCCTGTGGCACTGTTAAGGATGTATGCTTCTGGACTTCCACCACTCTCACACTGCTGGATTTAAATTTGACCAGTGAAGGGAACACTGACCATGCACACCCTTAACCTCTCCCTGGTCAGAGCTTATTCCATGTCAGCACTGTGGTGTTACTCATCTCTGTCAGTACCCATTCCTGCTCCAGAACTGTCATTTTCATATTAATTTTCTAATGCATATAGAGCAGGAGAAGAGGGAAGCAAAATGACCCCACCAGTGATGTTTGCTGTCAGTCCATATGTCAGCACTCCCAGTGCTTCCCAGTGCTGGCTGGCTGCAGAGTGCTCTGGGGAGAATGGGCTTAACACTGTAATTAAGCAGCTCCTGTGGTGGCCAGCACTGCCAAAGCTTCCAGGGAGTGCAAGTGCTCTCTTTGCCTTTCTCACTTTCTGCTTTTCTTGGAAAAAGGAAGTCACATGGAAGGGCTTTTTTCTTTCTCTCCCTGCCCAAAGGTTTTTTGTAACACAACAAACGCTCTCCTGAATCAGATTAAAGGGCCATACCTGCCACCCTGCAGCTCAACTCTGGCAGTGTCAGCTGTCACTTGAGGTGAGCACATGAGCCTGGATACCAGTGGCAGTCCTTCCTCCTCGTTCTCCTGGCATTCCCAGGTGCTGTATTTGGGCTGTTAGAGGGCACATCCCTGCCTAATATCTTTGGTATTTATGGACCTGTTGTAGATTAATCTTTCTAGCCCATTTTTGGAGCTGATGACCCTGATGCAGTGAGTCCAAGATGACCACCTGCTGTGTACAGATTAACCTACTTTTTCCTCTGGACTGATGGCCTGTGAGGTTCAAGCAGGTGCCCTCGAACTCTGGCTGTGTGCACAAGGTGGTGGATAACAGTTCTGCATCCTGCATCACAGTTTTGTAAACCTTGGGTCACACTGTCCACCCCAAGGCCCCTCCAAATTATGCTCTCTTTGCTTTTTTCCAAGTGGTTGGTGAGTTCTTTATATTCCACATGATGGGTAAAGTTGTCATCTTATTAGTGTTGGAAGAGAATACATGGCTAAGTCATGGCATGTGTAAATGCATTTTTAGGAGGCTAAAAAAAAAGGATTCTGAAATGTTGATATCTTAAGTTGTGCATATTACATTTTTTCTTTTTGTCCATCTCCTTACTGAGGTTTCCATAAGTGGTCTATTTCTGGTTCAGCTCCATATTAATGTCAAGTTATAGCACATTTGTCTGAAACTCTGCCTCTAGTGAATGGGACAGCAGAATGTGGATATTTTAGACAGACTTTATTTTCCTGCTGTGTTCTGATATTCTTAAATGAAACAAGAACTTCTACCCGATCCTCTCTCTCCCCAGCTGTGCATCACACTGCTGGGTGAACGGTTCACCTGTGGCTCATTTGAGGACAGGTACCAGTACCAGCAGGCAAAATATTTTATGTAGTACAAGGCAAAATTGTGGATCATCAGTTAGCTGGGATGTCTTGGGAACTGCAAATCAGCCTCAAGTTTTTTCTTCTACACTTCTGTCATTCTCTACAAAGCTACAGTCAGGGTTCCCTGGGAGGGAGGAAGATTTTCCTGGCACTTCCACCAGCACACCGACAGTCAGCTTGAACCCTCAGTATTTGGTTTAATTGCTTTTAATTGCCTCCTGCCTTAACATTTGATACCTTTACACCATCTTGCACCTATTCTGCCAGTACTTCTTTTCCTGCATTTCTAAAATACAGCTTCTATTGGTAGTTCAGAGCGACCCACAGCCTGTGGTGCAATGTGCTTTCAGAGACTGTTCCTGCCTGGGAAGCGTTTGCATCTAATCTCCTCTGTGGCACACAACCCTGACTGAGACACACAAATTGGAACCTGTCTTCCCTGACTCAGACTGGAAGCTCTGTCTCCTTGCCCACGGAGCAAGCATAGGACAGCTGGCCTGCTAATTCACATCCCAAACCTTGTGTATACCAGCTCCCCTCCCATGTGACGAGCAGAATCTTCACACCAGCTGTCTAATTAATCACTTGTAGGTGCAGAGAGGAAGGTGGTTTCTTACAGCCAGAATGGGAAAGGGGCAAACACTGCAGCTTTGCACCAATAAATGTCTATTGCTGAGTGAAGCAGCTTTCTGAGGCAGCCATTGAAAGCTTTAAAAATGTCCTCACTGTCCAACTATTTTGAGCAAAATATTTAAACTGGTGCCTTGTAGGAATTCTTTCTGTTTTTTACCCTTGAACTGGGCTTCTCTGACTTACAAAGCCTCTGAATTTTTGCTAGCTCCATGCTCTGATTTGGCACTCTTGCTCCCAGTTTTCAACCAGAGTCCTTGTTGTAGAGCTAGCAGCCTCTTCAGCTGGATCCTTTGTTGCTCCACTGTGTCTCGCCTCGCTGTAATTCTCTATCATGTAGTATGCAATTCCTGTGAAAAAATGAATAAATTTTGGGTTGAGATGACTCATTTGAGATTACTGTAATGCACAGTCTGAAAGCATAGAAGCATTGACAAACTGCATGGCCTGGACTCACATGACCAGGATAGTGACAAAACCTAATGCACTTTTGGTTTCTTGTAGTGTATTTGGTGAATTAAGAGGTTGGTCCTGTACCCTTGTTAGATGGAGAAAGTAGTTATCATGAGCAAACTCAGGGCAGTCCAAAGGGGAAAAAAAAATCTGTTATTTGTCAGGCAAAAGCAAGTCTGTGCTCCTGCTGAGTCAACTTAGGTTCAATTACTTTTAGCTTGTAGATTCAAGATTGGAACTACTGAAAAATCACATGGCGTTTTGAGGGTAGTGCTAACATTTCTTACTGAGTGGGGAGGAGGGATGGAAAAAGAGGAAAGACGGACAGGAAAGACTGATTGTGTCTCACACCTGAAAAAGAGACACTGTTGACTCTAATGGTTGGGTCAGGATCTGCTGGGGGGTGAGTGTTAAAATAACCCCCCCAAGAGCCTCCATGTCCCCTACTGACATATTTTTTCTCAGAGGAATTTTCATGTATGTAAGACAGATCCTTTTCAGAGGACATGAACCTGCAAGGTCTATTTCAAAGGTGCACCAGTGCCTGATGGAGATGTAAGAGCCCAAACCACTGAGGACCAGGGAAGGGGTAACCCAAGTAACTCTGCTTGCTCCAAGCTTGTAGATTGAGTATTACTCAGGAGTGAGAGAGGAGAGTAGGCAAATCTTAGAGGAGAGTGTAGGAAGTCCTCCTCTGAGGAAAGGGAGAAGAGAAAGATGACAGAAAGAAGCCTTTGGATTCTTTTGTATTGACAGTACATTTACTACAATGACAAAAGCATCGGTCACTAACCGATGCAGTCCACTCCTGGTGACCAGTGTGTTTGTGGCCCTCATCAGTGACAGCCATGAGCTCCGTATGCCAGATGCCACTGGAAGACTGGCTCCACTTCTGGCTAGAAACATCCATTTGACGTCCACCATTAACATGGTGAGAGCTTGAAAAGAAACATACTGACAAAGATTTGGAATCCAAGGCTGGGGCTAGATGCCCTGAGTGACAGGAGTCCTTCTGCAGAAATGTTCATAACTATAATATGAGGGTCCATGAAAGCCCATATATGGCTGGGCAGCCTTGGCAGTCAGTGCAGCCAGAGACTCCCTGAACTAAGCTCGGGATGGGAAGGTGAGCACAGCCAGCAGCTCCAACAAAGGAAGAGAGCCTGGAGGACTATCTGACAAACTCTGGGCACCACCTTACTCTGTCAGTCTTGCCCACCCCAAACTGGATAATGGTTGGCTGGCAGGACTGGCATGGTGAGTTGCCCCAGGCAATAGCCCCAGGACACCAGATCTTCTGATCTCAGAGATAAGCTCCCAAAAATTGACGTGGAACACCAGAGTCTACTCACAGCTGATGGCCTTGACCATGGCCACTCACATTGAGAAGCTGTACGTTTACCAGGCACACCAGGGGGGATGAGGCTGCACATGTCACCAAGGCCCTGGTCTCTCTCAGACAAGGCATAGTGGCTGCTCAAGAGGAAATCCTGCCATCCTCATCCTTTTGGAAAAGACAGCCCAGGACAACAGATATCAGGCATCTTCCCACCTTCAGGATTAATCTCCCACCCCTGGCCCACAGTGCCTTGGAGATCACTCTGTCCACACATGAATACAGTGAATGGATAAGCCAGATTTGTGGCGCCCCTCAGGAGCCGCACCAGGAAAAACAAAAATAGAGATTTTTCTGGCATTAAGCCTTAAAAGGGAGATGATGCTTGTACAAACTGATGTGAGCAGCAACACAGTGACAGAGACAGAGGAAAAGACACTGCAATACTTTCTAGAAGGCGTGATGTGTGAGTGAGACAGGGTTTGATGGGGTCACTAGGCTCATGAAAGTGCCAGACTGTATGTGCAGTCAAATTGTTTAGCCCTGAAGACTGGATTATATATACTCTGAAATAAACACCTTGATTGTAGCTTGTAATGAGGATATGGAGACGCCTCAGGACCAAGTGCTTCTTTCAGCAGATTCACACTTACTACATTGCAATAATTGCTCATATAGGCTGAGCCAGATGTCACACCAGGTTTCTCTTCATCAAAAGCAGCAGCAGCATGAAGTTTCCAATGCGTCTCAGTGCTCATTCCCATGTAGAACAGCTTTTATATTTTATGGTTTCCCTGCTCCCCTGCTCTCTTTTCCAGCTGATGGAAGAGCTCTGTCTAATTCAGCCTGGAAAGAACTTGTGCTTTTTTTTCAAAATTGAAACCCATGCACTTCCCAATTTCATGAAGTCCTGAGCTGGAAGCAAAACAAAATTAAAAATGTTATATGTTTACAGGTTTCAAACTAATGAAGACCTTTACTCACAGGTAAGAAAAGGCTATCAGTACTTATTGAAGTCTAATTATTTATTGTTGGAGATCTGATTTTGGACCAGAGCTTCCTTCAGCTAAGTGCCATTAAAGTAGATTTTAAAAAAAGCTACTTTGGAAGAGTTTGCAGTTGACACAGTCTGCAGCCAGGCTGGAAGAACATAATCACAGCAGACTTATTAAAAAATGCATGGGTTTGTGCTAATGAAGCCAGAGTTTGTTCTTGAGTTGTGTAGTAGTCTGCAACACTATAAAACTGAATGAAACATTCATTACACACTAGAAAAATGTTGAGGACTTTATTGTGTACATTATAAAATAGTTTAGTCAAAAGCATTTGGAGCGATTTAAAATGCCATTTGGCTAACACTGACTTACCTACACTGTGCATATATTTAGTGTTTATTATAATTTTAGAGTGAGACTTTTTTTTTTTTAATGAGGTTGACTGTGAGATACAGGCCTATTTTTATTATGGCCTTTGACTTGCAACATTTCTTGATTTGTGTAGTTAAATTTGTATTTTAAATATGAAAGTTCAAGTTAATGAGAATTTTGTGTATTTTATAAAGCTCTGTGGAGCTGCAGACCTCAAAGAGCTCCAAATTATTTCAAAACAGAAATAATTGTAGCATTTTCCATCTTTCTTCACAAAAAGCAAGAGAAATTGTTTGATTAGCTATGTTTGTGTTTTTACATACTGTAGGGCTAAGATAGGGAATTTACTGAGGAAAAAGTGACTCTCTGATGATTTCTGAGTCTAAAAACCTGACTCCTGTTGTCTTAACTGCACACAGGCACTGAATTTTGAACAAGTATGTATTTTAGGTATGCTAACTTGGTAAGATTTCTGACACAGTGTGCTATGAAAGTGGCTTGGGACTTTTAAAGGACAATTTTATAATCAGTAAAGGGCAATATGATCTTTTGCTCTGTGTCAGCCACAGCAGCATTAGGGATTTCATTTGTGCTGCTGATAGACTGGACTAATCTGACCAATGTCTGCCCGACCACAGAATCACAAGCAGGCTGTATCCATGTGACTGAAGCTGAGCACTTGAAAGTGAGATGTGAGTGGACCTTCAAGGTCTTGAATTGGAGGCAGATAAGAATATGCACTATATTAAAGTCTCAGGATCTTGCATTGCTCAAACACATATTTTGAATGCATAGGAGTGTGAAAGCCACCGAACGCTCCTTCTTTCAGCTAAGCTTGTTAGAGCTCTCACACAGAGCTATCAAAGCCGTGTGCCAGGGCTCAGGTTTTTTTTTTAATATGTTTGGTTCCCAAGCTTCAGGTGGGGTCTTACAGTCAGCATAATGATTGGAAAGTCCTTTAGAGCAAACCAGTAAGAAAAACAGAGGATGTGTTTATTCCATATCCTCAGGGCTTCAGAGCTCTGTCTCTGCTTCTTCACGGTAGGGCAATAAATCCTTTCCAGAAAGTATGATTGTATGTCTTCTCCTTCCAAAAAATGTGCAAGGTTTACTTTTCTGCTCATAAAATACAGTTAAGGTTTTTGCTCACTGTTTATGACTACCTTAAAGAAAATCCTTGTGACTACCTTACAAGAACCTTCTTTTTTCCTGCCAGGTTCAGTTAACTTGAGGCCATGAGATGGCACAAGCTGAGCAGAAAACCCCGGTTCCCTGTGCTGAAGAGTCATCTCTCTGTGTAGCCAGCTGCTGTGCTGCAGAAAATGGGAAAAGCATGTTTGCAACCTCTGCAGTGGAAGGCTTGAGCCATTTTGTGCCGCATATGCTGAGGAAGGCTCCTGTCACTGGGCTTGTCATTAGAAAATAGAAACTGTGATGAGATTAACTAACTCTTCATACTCTAAAGTCATAAAGAGCTGTATTTCTTCATTATGGTACATTGAATGGACCCAAGTTGGTAGGTGGGCATGGGACTGAGCCCACACTTCAGGAGAGACAGTCAAGCAAACTGGCCTCCTTGGCTCCCTGAAGCATGGTGGGAAGGGTGGGCACTGCCTGGGCTCATAGGCTCCTTGTATTTCTTGTGTCCCAGGAGCAGTCATGTGAAATAACAGGCATCTTCCCAGAAAGGGTTTCATGTGGTTTTGCTGCAAAGGCAGAAGTGATCTACAGAGTTTAGCTTGGGGTGCCAAGATGGATGAGTGCAGCATGAGAGCTCACTGAACTCCAGCCCATTCCCTCCACCGGGATCTGAGGTTAGGAGTACACAGGCTGGTCGTTTGTAACTGTGACAATCAGCCATCCCATAGATTTCTAATTGCTACTTTTTAAATGTGGTTTTACAGGGAGAAGTCCAAAATGACACTTAATGCCACAGTACTGAGATTACTTTTCTGTCTGGAGTTCAGATTTGAAAGCTGAAGCCACCTTCAATCTGAATTTACACGGTTTAACTTAACTATGAGGCCAGTAGCATTTTAACTGGAAACATACCAAATCTTGATGCTTTAATATGGACAGAAGGCTAGAGAATGTGGGAGTTTTGAGGAATCCACAAAAGAATCATTCTGATTTGCATTATGTTGTTTAATCATTATGTTTAAACATTGTATTATTTTATCAAAGTCATGCTCAAAAGGAATGATTCAGTCTTTTGGCAGGACTGGTCTAAAAGTTTAAAGTTTACTGGTTAAAGAGTTCATTCTCAGACATGCCACTCTCCTAAAAGTGCTGGGTTTCACTCTAATGATTCTATGCCACGGAAGTGATTCTGCATTAAAATGTCAATACAGGCTAGTAGCAATTGTCTTGGCTAGACACACTCTGCTGTGGTATTTCTATAATATGGAAAACCTACATTCCTGAATCCCATCAAAGCCCCACCTTGCACTGCCATGTTCTAGATGGGCCTATCTGAACCAGGCATTGTGGATATTTAATCTTCTTCAAGGTTAGTACCAGCTAACATACACTCAGTCACAGAAACACAGAATTGTTGAGGTTGGAAAACACTTCTGAGATCACCGAGTCCACCTGTGCCCCTCAACACTGACTAACCCATGTTCCCAGCTGCCACATCTACATGTCTGTTAAATCCCTCTAGGGATGGGGACTTCACCACTGCCCTGGACAGCTTGAGCCAGGTCATGGCAACCCTTCCAATGAAGAAATTTTTCCTAAATTCAATCTAAATGTCCTATGTTATAACTTGAACCAATCTCCTCTTGTTGCTTGGGAAAAGAGACCAACTCCTCACTACATTCTCAGGTAGGAACCTCTTACACCCTTCCCCAGCTTTCCATTTTTGGTCACCATGGGAAGCAGAATGCTGGGCTTAGGTGGAACTTTGCTCTGACACTCTATATCCATCTGCTATTCTATGTTTCTTTAGGTCGGTCATGCCAGTACTATGCAGAAATGGCGATCAGAATTTTCCCTCTTTACTTTGCGACTCCATTGGTGTGTCCTACACCCTTTGGAAGGTGTCCTCTGCTTAGGGGACTGAATATGAATTGGAAAGGGTCACAGTGGGGATGTGGTTGTTTCTGGATAAACTGCAGATTTTAAGTACAATTTGCATCATGGATGAAATCTTTTTGTGGCTCCAGGTGCTTCCTTCTCTCAGAAGAGGCTGTGAGTTGCTCCATTCTATGTGAGCACACGAAAATTTAGTGTGCCCCAATGTCAACACACCTTTGATAGAGGATGTCCTGACACCTTCTCTGGACCAGGCCAAAACTGTGGCATTAGAGTTGCTCTGGGCAAGCAGCAGAGAGAGGCTTGGCCAGTCCCTGGGGGAGAGCAGCTCTTCTTTGGGGCCTGTCATCATCTTGCTCCTCCTGACTTCCCCTTCATTTATAGGGGTTTTTAAAGATAACACCTATCCTGGGGCATTGAATAGAGAATTTCATTCATTCATCTAGTTTTTATATACCTTCTTTTATATCACTCATGTAAAATTTAGGCTTTGCAAAATGCAGATACTGCATATTATTTAATGCAGTTGACTGCAATACTCTTGGCTATTGAACTTTGGCAGCCCACAGACTTTCACAGCAGATTTCTAGCAACTCTATTGTCAGAACCAGCCAAGTGCCTTTGTTTTTTTTCTGTGCCAGGGAAACAAAAGAAAACTGTACTACAACACTTTGCATAGGTAATAGGGTACAAATTATATTTTAAAAAAAGACTTGGCTAATTGCAGCTCAGTCTTTTGTTGCTCATTTTTTATGTCACTTCTGGGGAGACTTTATGTCCTCTAGGGATGGGGATTTCTAAAGGTATCTGCAGGTATCTGAAGGTATCTGCAAGGCAGGTGATGACCATCTTTTGTAGTACTGTCAGGACTGCCTTGGCAACAGACCAGGGGCTTCATCCTGACTCCTCAGGTGCTAAATCCACATGCTAAATCAACTTCCCAGATCCATCCCTTATGGTGCCAATAAGCACTTTCCCCAGTAGGTCAATGGGCAGCACAAGTGTCAGGCATGGAGTAGGATTCCAGCCCTCACATCTGCTGCTGTGATTCTGTAACACCAAACTTGTCAGGAGTGGGCTGGATTCTGGCTAACATAAAACATTGGTGCACCCCTGAATAGCCTGAACATTACAGACATATCCTTGGTTGTGCCCTGGGTCAGGAACACTCTGTGAAGGAGCAGAGACTTCAATGTCGTTGGCATGGGCTGGAACAGCCCCACAGCAGAGCCAGATGCATAGCTTGGAATGCTCCCTCCAGGCAGCCCCAAATGAATGCCCTGGGCCTGCAGTTTCATCCCAGCTGGGTATAGGAGCGCAGCCTCCAGCTCTTCCCCATGAAGCAGCCAGTTCACACCCACAAAATTAAAAATTGACTGCTGTGTTTTTTTAATAAAGCAGGTTGAGAGGCAAGGATGTTGAAAGGAAAATAAACCCCACTTCCCCAGTATTTATTTGTTTAAGGTTTGGTTTGTTTCTTCTCAAGGGACTCTAAAATTCAGATTAAGACTCCAGAACTCAGTTGCATTCCTGGCAGGGACCGCTGCTGGCCATAGCTTGGGTTTGCTCTCCTCTCTGTGCAGTGGCTGGAAGGATGCAGACCTTTCTCCATAAACCCTTCTTAGAGGAGCAACATATGGGGTAAATAGGATTTTGCCTGTTTCTTCCAAGCCTTCTCATCCTAATTAAATGGAACAAAGATCTTGTGCTTGAAACACACTCCAGAGCTATAGCCTGAAGTAGTGCTTAGGCACAATTAGATGGACTCAGTGTGGGACACAAAATACCATAATTACCACAACCTGTTTTGGACCAGCAGCAGTGTCACAGCTATTTCAAGTATCTGCTATTCTTGCCCAGCACCACTCTCCCTTGCCAGGGACCACCCTCACCTATGGTGATGAACCCGCAGTGCAAACACTCTCTAACCACAGTCTGTTGAAATGGCACAGGCTAGAAAACTTCTCCCATTTAATGTGTCAACAGAGGGGGACGTTTTTATTTTATTTATTCCCCCACCCCTCCAAGAGTAATTTCCTCAGGGCTGGGGAATAGAATTTTGTTTCCAGCCCACAGCTGCATGCAGTGGCCCTGCCCGGTTTTTTGCTGAAGAGGATCATACCCAATCAATCCCATACTTAGAAGCAAGGCACTCCGCTACTGTCCTCTATCTGCTTTTCTACTTTATGAGCCTGTCAAACTGTTTTTATTCATACCTAATATAATCTTTCCACAATGTCAGGAAAATTAATTCACAATCAGAGGTTTATGTCCAAAAAGGAGACAGAGGAGTCCAGTAACTTTATTCGAATAAAGGGAGAGACCCCATGGGAAATGCCCATGGCCTCAGGAAGAGGAAGTCCAGAAGATAATGGAAATAGATTGTTTGGGGTGTCAGGGGCTCCCATTATACCAGGAACCCACCACACTGGAGCCCTTGATAACATCTAAGGTGGGTCTGGATCAAGAGGAGGAGTGTTTCCTAGTAGGCACAGGAGCCTCTCGATCCACTCTGAATTTTATCCGTAAGGGGGCAAAATTGGCAAAGAATTCTTTGATTATCCAGGGCATAAGCAGCAAAAATGAGCATGTGCGTTTTATTCAACCACTATTAGTAGATGTAGGGGATAAGTTTGAACTACATGAATTCCTGTTTGTTCCTATTTGTGATTGTAATTTACTGGGAAGGGATTTGAATGCTAAAGTGGGAATGAAAATCAATAATTACAAAAGGTGGTACGAAGGCTAACATGGTTGTAACCTTATGTAAAACATCTGAGAAGGCCTATGCTGAGGTGAATCCAGAAGTGTGGGCAGCCCCGGGGAAATATGGAGTATTAGATGTAGAGCCTCTCCAAATTACTTTGAAGCAACTGGGACAAGTGGTGTCTAAAAAGCAATACTCTATTTCAAGGGAGGGAAGGAAGGGGTTACAGCCGGTCACTGAGTCCATGCTAAGGGCAGGGCTGTTGGAGCCATGTTTGTCTCCCTATAACACTCCTGTCCTGCCGGTTAAGAAACCGGATGGAATCTACAGAACAGTGCAGGATTTAAGAATAAGAAATGAAATTGTCAAACCAAGGCATCCCACGGTTCCAGATCCCTATACCATCCAGAATCAGATCCCTTCTTCACATCAGTATTATTCAGTACTGGATTTGAAAGATGCTTTCTGGGGGTGTCCGATTACAGAGGACAGTAAACAGTATTTTGCCTTTGAGTGGGAACAGGAGGAAGGAGGGAAAATGGTAAAACAACAATTGACATGGACAGTCCTCCCGCAGGGATATACAGTCACTGGCTTTCTTTGGGCAAGCCTTGCAGAAAATATTGAGAGAGTTTATTCCACCCTCAGGAGTTAAATTGTTGAAGTATGTGGATGATTTGCTTTCATCAGGGGAACAGGAAGAGGTCGTTGAAGAGGATACTGTAAAGCTGCCTAATTTTCTTGCTAAAAACTTAGAGTATCTGAAAAGAAAGCACAGTTGGTAGAGAAAAAGTGTTGGAGTCCAAGGCACGCCTCTGGCTGCCGTGGGAGGTTAGGACATGCCTCAGGCTGTCCTGGGTGGTCGGGAGCCCCCTGGCAAGGGGGTCCCAGACCCTGGTAAAAAGCTCAGAATAACACTATCTTTGACCTTGGCCCACGGGAAAAGTTACCAACATTACAAGAATCAGTGCAAATCACGAGAGTGTAAAAATGAGTAGTAGTTTAGTATTTTACAAGGTTAAAAAGTAGATTTTAGGATTTTTAATATGGGGATGAAGGATTTAAGATGGAGGATTTTGGGTGTTGCCCTGTTCTTCTTCTTCTTCTTCTTCTTCTTCTCCTTCTCCTCCATGTTCTCTAGTAGTTGTGGCATAAGATGATTGGTAGAATGAAAAAGAGGTAGAAATTACGTGTCTAGAATAGGTACAAATTAATTGGTATAAAAGAGTAAATACGTTGTGAAGAATGGTTGGATCTTGGAAAGGGTACAAAAAGGACAGGGACGGCCCAAGTCTGGGCAGTCCCCGCTTGGTTTCGGCTGGCATCAGACATGCAGCCGGAGCTCAGAACAAGTTAGAGATAAGAAGAAATAAACATCTTGAAACAGCATCTGCAGGCGTCTCTCATCTATTCGGACTCGAGGTAAAACTTCCCAGAGGTGAAGATAAGAACCAACACTTGTGCGGAGTGCTGAACTCCCACAAAAAAGGTTAAATATTTGGGACACATTTTGACTGGAGGCTCATGGTGTATCGATCCAGAAAGGATACAAGGAATTTTACAAGTACCACTACCCCAGACAAAAAACCAGTTATGTTAGTGTTCAGGATTGGTGGGATATTGCAGAGTATGGATTGAGGATTTTTCTGTTTTAGCCAGACCACTGTATGATTTTTTAACCCAAACCAGTCCTAATGTTGTAGTACGGACACCAGAGAGAGAGCAAAATTTAAAAAAATTAAAAGATAAATTGATTAATGCCCCAGTCTCAGCTCTTCCAGACTGAGAAAAGGAATTTGAGCTATATGTGGATGTTAAACAGGGCCATGCTAAAGGAATTTTGGTACAAGAGGACGGGGGAGCATGGTGGCCTGTTGTTTATTTTTCTAAGTTGTTAGACCCAGTGGCCAGAGGCTGGCCTCATTGTCTGCAGTTTTGTGCAGCCACAGCTCTGATGGTGGCTGAGGCTCAAAAACTGACAATGGGAGGATATCTAATTGTTAAAGTTTCACATCAAGTTAAAGCTTTCTTAAGTGAGAGAGCCTCTAAGTGGATGACCAGCACTCGGTTACTACAGTGTGAATCTTGTTTAATGGAACAGGAAGATTTAGAAGAAGAAGGAAGGAAGGGTTTAACCCAGCCTCCTGTCTGAACAGCCGAGGAGAGGGGTGCTGGGAAGAAACCCATGACTGCATTCAAGTGATAGATCTCCAGACCTGGGCTGAGGAAGATTTACAAAACACTCCCTGGCCTGAGGGAGAAAACGTATTTATTGATGGGTCTTTGAAAGTAGTGGAAAGGGAACAAGATACAGGACAAGCCATTATTAAAGGAAGGGAATTAGAGGAAAGGGGGAGGCTACCACCCACATGCTGTACCACAGCACAGACAGCAGAGCTGTATGCGCTTTGTGAGAGCCTGTGAATTATACTAGGACAAGACAGTGAATATTTTTACTGATTATAAATACGCATATGGGGTAGTACACGCGTTTGGGAGACTGTGGGAGAAAAGAGGTTTATTAACCTGTAGGGGAAAAACATTAGTTCACGAAAACTTAATTACTTGTCTATTGGAGGTAGTGAATTTACCTATTCCTTAGGTAATAAGGTAATTCCTTACCCTATTAATTCTCAACCTAGTGCGGGGGGGTGGGGTGGGAATAAGTGATGTATATTTAAAACAATATGTGGCTAGAATCCTGTCTCTTGTGAAATCTCTTTGACAGGAAGCTCAGCTGGCAGAGACCCTGCCTTTGGACTTTGCTGTTCATAATATCCAACCAGGGGAATGGGTCCTGGTTAAGGAGTGGAAAGAAGTGGTGGCGAAGTGGCGTGGACCTTTCCAAGTGTTACTGACCACAGAAACAGCCATCAAGACAGCTGAACACAGGTGGACCCATCACACACAGGTCAAGACCTATAAGGCCCTGGAGACTTGGACATCTCAGCTGGAAGAGAAGGATGGGAAGCTGCGACTGACACTCCGCGGGAGTGGACCAGAGAAGTAGCCAGGGCATCGACACTGAGGAAAGCCTGGTATGCCTACCCACAGACTGTCTGCTGAAATAGTCCGTATGGACATCCCTCCTTTCAGATCTCCAGTCACTGGGGGCCAATCCTTGCTGTCACTGTTTTATGTTAAGTAGATTCTGTGCCTTCATTTGCCACAAGTGGTGTGGAAGACAACATAAAATTAGACTAAGTAATTCGATTATACTAGTAGCCTGTTTTCCTTAATAATCCTACTGTTATACTGTCAGCTAGGTTTGGGCCTGGAGTTGGAGAATTGATTTGTAACCTTAGGAGAAGAAGTAGCAAAAACCTTTAACCTTAGCAATTGTTGGGTCTGTGGAGGGCCAGGAGGATCTGAAGACTGGCCATGGGTGGCTAGCCCAGTCGAACCTAAATGGTGGGTCAGCACCCTGAGTGAGGTCCATAAGGGAACAGAATTTTGGGACAAAGAAGGAAGTCCATGGCGACTTCATTCTTTTGAAAAAGGCACTTATTGCCTAAATAGGAGAGGGGGTGTATATGTAGGAAAAAGTGTTTGTAACTGGACTTTATCTTTGGGTTTGGATTGTTGGACCCCCAACTGCCCTCCATATGATTGTTCCAAATATCGAGGCAGATGGAATCAAACACATGTTAAACCAAAGAAGACCCAGGAAGAAAGGATTAAATCAATGGTAATTAAGGTTTGTAAAGACAATTATTGAGAAAACAAGAAAAGGAGGGATTGAAAGGAATAAGATGAATGTGTCTTTACAAACAGACTGTGCGAATCTGCTTGTAGACAGGGCTAGGAGCTTAGAGATTGGGAAGTAACAGAAGAAAACTCTCAGCTCTAGAAGATGTTGTTAGCGTAGAAACACATAATCACGGTATGATTATATGCAGGTGCTTTTATTGAAGAGCTCTGGGAATCAGGGGTACAGACCCAAATCTGACTCCGACATGGATTCGAGATGGATACATTTTTATACTCTTTCCTTACATAACTGTTGTATAATCATATGTTAATTATTAACTTAATATTGTTCTATTGTGTATATTGATTCCACCCGAGCACGAGTTTTAAGCCCCCTTCCCGCAACATTTCTCATGATTGTTGTTCCTTTCTCGTGATCCTTGTTGCGATTAAACAATTATTTTTAATTATATTTAATTACTAAGCAGTCATCGTGTTTATCATCTACCATACAGGTGGGTACACAGGTGCAGGTTCACGTGATTTTAGCAAAGACAATGCCCACTCCCGTTCCCAAGGCCTACTTTAGCTACCACGATTTTTAGAAACATTTTAACCCTATGCTATCAATGTTACTAATCAACACAGACTTGCTCCGCCGAGACCATGTTAAATTCCTGAACCTAGAGAAAAAGAACAAAGACTTAACAGAATTATGAATAGGTTTTTTTCTTTTATATAACAAAAAGGGGGGTGCATATTAGAGGGGGGCATAGAATAGGCGATTCGAGAAGCCTGTACCTTCTGAGTACCTCAGCCAATGGGGAAAGGAAGGGGGTGTTGCGGCCGGGAATTAGGATGAAAAGGGGGTTGCATCCCCCAACAATTCGAGAGACCCCATAGGAAATGCCCATGGCCTCTCCCTTTATTCAAATAAAGTTACAGGACTCCCCTGTCTCCTTTTTGGACATAAACCTCTGGTGTTGTGAATTAATTTTCCTGACAACAATAAGGAGCGTGCATGGCTAGAGGTGGGCAGGATGCCGCCACTATTACCTGGGAACATCAGCTTCCAGAGTTGGAGCAGTTGTGAGAGTGTTTCTCTTGAAGTTTTGGGAACTTTGTTTATGCCTTGTGCTTTCCATGCAGGTCACGACGTGCATTTATTGTCCTTCTTTCAGGAGAGTGTGTGTGGAGGTATCTTGGGGTGATTGTACAATGATACTTTATTCCCTGGCTGCTTTATGCCCAGAAAACGGTTGCTGTAGCTTTAAGATGGACCCGGGGGGGTGGGGAGCCTTGGGCTCCTGTGCTAATCGGTTCAATCTCTTTCTCTCTCCGGCGCGGTCGGCGGCTACACGAATTGTTACTTCGTTGCCTTTGCTAGATGAATTGTCTCCAACTTAGGCAAGAAGCTTCTGGGTTTTTAGGGTTTTTTTCCTTCCCCTGGCCTGGAGGCATTCCACTGGCAAATCCTTTCGGCTGCCTTTTTTTTTTTTTTTTTCCTGGAACTGTTTCGATTTGTTTTGTCTTCGGCCCGAAGAGCCTGTGGGCGCGGCCCCAGCCAGTCCGAACCCCGGAAAGACCAAACCAGCGAAAAGAAGGGACATTAAACTCCACCAACTTCACCTGCTGCGAAGAGAAGACCCACGCCAGAAACCCAGCACGCTCCCAGCTGCTGCGTGAACTCTTTTCTACCCCCCTCCCAGAGACAAAGAAGGGCAGCCGCCATCTTTGCCTCTCGGCCACGCGGCGAGGTGGAGTGTAAAGTTCAATTTCTTTTTTCCCTGTGCTTTGCGGGTATCTTTGTTAATAAACAGTTTTACTTTTTTTCCCCCACTTTCATCCCCTGGTATCCATTTCTCTCATTGGCAGAAGAAAAGGGAGTTACTGAAGCCCTCTTTCTTTACAGAAAAACACTCAAGAGCATTTTTTCTCCTAAACTTTGTCTCCAAACCGAGACAGGAAGGAATCACAAAACCCGATCACTTAATCAGTGCATAAAGCAGCAATTTATTAACAGCCTGTCCACGAGTAGCAAGAGCAGCACCAGCATCTCACTGAACACATAACCCCGCATCAGGAGGCTTGACTGTCTGGGAACTAGTGCTCAAAGCAATTGCATTTTTCTGTAACAGGGATTGCATGGGATTATGGTATTATAAATGAGATTTCCTTAAAGGCCAGTGGTTGTATTTTATGGATTACTACAGCTTCCTCTAAAAGGAATTTTGATAATGCTTCTTTAATGAGACTGGGCTAAATTGAATTACATCCTGTCTTCCCCCTGAAGTGGGATCTTCTTCTATGATACTGGACATGTGCACAGAACAGTCTTACGTATTCCTTTCTCGGTGATACTATGTAACACCACCTACACAAACAGACGGGGAAAAATGAGTTTACAGTCGTGGCTCTTTAAGGAATTTATTAAACGCTGAAGCAATTAGAACGATTAGAAACCACTGCAGAAGTATCTCACCCTAGCCCAGCCTCAACCACGAGCGGCGAAACACAACGCCGCCAGGCTGAGGGCAATATAATTTATACCCCAAGGCCAGCCCCCAGACCGCCCAGTTCTCCCACCAAAGTCCTTGGAATTGGCTCGTTGTTGTCTGGGTCATCTTGATTTGCTTTCTTTCGCCGGCTCGCTGTCTAGGGCCTCCTGGTTAGTTCCCTGGTCGTCCAATGCTGTTTCTTGTTTCTTCCCTTTATGGTAATCACTTATCAACTCCCGCCCCTTAGATTACCTCATCAGTTTCTAGGACGTTCTATATTTATTCCTATTAGGTATCCTGATTAAAACAGTAACTCCTTATTAAGAATTTTAACAATTGAACATTTGAAATATTAAAATTTTAACTTATTAACAGGGAACAGAACAACTGGAATAAAACTTTTAACAGTTGAAGCAATAGAATAACCTCAATTCACTATCACAACTATAATTGCTTCTTACAACTCTATAACTCTCAACCAGATGATTACTTCTTTATTTAAATGCGAAAGCCATTCACTCACAGTTCACTTTTAACAAGACACAAACTTTAACCTAAATATTTGTAAAAGAAAATGGGGTTTTTTTTGAGCAGTTTGGGGCCTGAAAGCCTCTGCTCACTATCAGACATTATTCTGGCCCAACCAGTTCCATTTTGAAACCAGAGATGGTAAATCCTCTGGGGGTATTTTGTCATTTCTTTGTAACACATCGGTAATCCAGGGCCTGCAAATAAGACTAACTGCTTCCAGTGCTCTGATCCCTTGAGCTGAGTTCCCTTGACACAGTGCGGATGGAAGAGCAAAGGGAATAAACACTTGGTTGGTAACAGGCAGGGGGGAGCTCTGCAGTGTTTCCCACTACTGGTTCAGAGTAGTAGGTGCCACCTCATCCTCCTTTAATCTCCACAGATGGCTTCTGAAACGCCCTGCCCTGGTTGCCCCCTCACTGACTGAACATCCCTCCTGGTCAGTCTGCCAGCATGGCTGTGTTCCAGGCCAGCAGGTAAATTATCTGAACAGGTGAGGTTTTGTGGAAGATCATGGATAGGGAAGGACTAGTGAGTAATGACTGGAAACTGTTTTCTTCTAGCTGAGGTCAGGAGTGACTCAGCCACTTGCCTGAGCTGTGCAGCCCCACTGCAGCCATGCTTCATGTTGCTGCGGAGACAAAAGCTGCCAATGAGGCCAAAGAAGAGGCTGCCATGGCTTGTGCACAAATTGAGTTACAAGAGGCTTTCCCTGAAGAGATTATGCTGTCTTTATTCTGCTTCTAGTTCTTCCCTCACTCCTGCTTTATCTAACCCATTCACTGTAGAGAAACAGTAAGTCACTTTCTTTTTCACAAACACACCCCTCCGGTTTCATTCCAGAACCCATCTCCAAGTTCAAACAGAGGAGGAGTCCTTATTTCGGGCTGGGTACAAAGGCCATCTTGAAGATCCCCAGATCCACTCGCCCACTGTGGTCTCATCTCTCTCTGTAGGTGAGCCCTATGTTGTGAGTTACTGTGCCCTCCCTGTGCCATATGAGTGCTCCTGGAGGGCCAGGAGCTGAAGGAAGCTCTCAGGCAATGAAGAGAATGTGCTGGGCTGGTGGTTATGTATCCCAGCTCACCAATGGCTTTGCCCTTTTCCTGCAGAAAAAATTCCTGGTGCTGCTGTCCTACCCTTCCTGAGCACTCACTGTGAGGCAGCAGAACCAGGCTGGATGCAGCCTGGGAGGCTCCTCCTTGCCTTCACCCATATAGCACATTGCTGGGCATGGATCTTGCCAGAAAGCTGGCAGAGGTGCAGGGAGGAGAGAGAAGAGCTTGCTGGTAAATCACTCCTGGGGATGGCCAGGAAAGTGGGAGCTTGGTTAGTCATTCATGTCATGCTCCTCTGCGTGAGCAAGGGTGGCTGGTTGGCACAGAAACACACTACTACAACAGGGCTCCTCCAGGAATGTATTTATTTACATTAAAACACTATTATACAAAGTGAAAGTAAAAGAAAAGGAAAAAAAAAAAGAGAACATCTCAGAGGGGTAGCTGTGCCAAAGCTGGTGCTCCCCACTTCCCGCCCTGTCTCACTGCTGCCTTCCTTCTGCTCTGGTCCAACTGTCAGTGCCACAATCTCTGTAGAATCCGAACCCTCTCTCAGTGTGAATACCTACGTATTCTGTTTAAATGACTTTTGGAACTCTTTGTTTTCTGCCTCCAAAGAAAACTCTTGCCCACACGTTCTTTTCTTAATTTATTTATGTAACACAGTGTAGAAAGCTATCAATTCATAAGCAATGGCTCTGTACAATCATCCTGTAGAGGACCCCCGTTAATTTTTGGCCAGCAGGCACTTCTTCCCCCAAAAGTGCTCACAATTAACAGGGACTCTTTTTAATAATTTTTTTTTAAGGTCAAAAAGATACATGGAAAAGAAAATAAAGTTTACTTTTCAATGCCTAAAGTGTGCACATAAAACAGGCACAAAGAAACAAATGTGTATTCCCATGATTTCTACATCACTAATACAGCAGGAGCAACAATCTGTACAGTAAAATGCAGCTGCAGAGGAAAAGAATTTCAATAACTCATCTGAAATACTTTTAAAAAAATGTTGTTTTACTTTAAAATGCATAGTGATCGGAAAAAAATGCTCAGCAAAGAGAAGCAGCTAAACCCCACAGACACAGAAAGCATCCCCCATCAATTCTTAAAGCATGTTTCAACTAGGACTTAATTTTTGTCACAAATCACAAGAATAATATACAACTGGCTAAGGAGCTACATGATAAATAATTGGGAAAGAGAATCTATCCATGCACTAGTTAAATACAGCTAACCTCTTTATAGTACACAAAAAACATTCATTAATAATGTAGTGTAAAGACTGAAATGTAAAGAGAAAGAGAAAATACATTACTCATTTTATTAATTCAAGTTCAGGCATCTACTTGTGTTACAGCACAGCTGTCAAAAGGCGAGAATGAGTAAATAATAAAGCAGAATGTTTTTCTTTCTTTCGACATTATAACCGAACACCATTGGGCAGTGAAGCAATCATTCTTCTGTCCAACTCATGAGGCTGCTATGGTGTCCTAGTTCTGCATCTGTTCAAAGAACTTGTATGTGGGATTTTCATAGCCATTTTGCTGCATCTTGGAAAGGTGGCGCTCCTCTGGTGTCACTGCAGCATCCACCTGTCAGGAGAGGGGACAACCAGGGTCACATTCCTGCTTAATTCACAGCACACCCTGTGTTTCCTCACTTTATGGCCATCCAAAGTACTTTGTACTCTGTGTGTTTGGGCAGAAAGCATCCTCTGGCTCACTCTTTGAACAGAAGATGATAATGCACCAAGAACAACTCTGCAACTCATTTTATTGCTGTACGACTTCAAAATCAGCTGACCAAAGCCAGCAGTACCAGCTTTGGAATTTGTTGTCTGGCTCGGGAAGCAACTCCCCAAACAAAAAACGGGGATGGTGTTTGCCTCTCCCTCCTAGTCCCTCATTAAGAGATTTTTTCCCCCCAGCATATATATCAATATCAATGCTTGGGATCAATTGGGTCTCAAAAGCTGAAGGCAGTGGCTTGAGGCTGCCTTCTGCCTGCATTGTACTCTCAGATCTGTTGCAGGTGTGGTGGTCTCAAAACAAAAAGTTAATTGGAAAAGAGAAATTGAGAGTAGCAAGGAAATTCCAGAGCAGCCAGGCACAAGGTGAGCAAAAAAATCCTATTGCACTCAGGGACACAGAACTCCTCTAGCTCCAAGGCTGAGTCTGGTTCAGTTTAGTGACAAAAAACATGACGTGTCTGCACTGGTTTTAGTATTTTTACTTAACAAAAATTGACCTTTCTTGATTACTTGGAAGACAGGCACAAAGCTCAGTTACAACTTCTCCACTGAACACCTGCATCTCCACAAATTATTCTCCTCCTTCACTGAACATTACAGTAATATAAAACTCCATCAAATTAAAGTGGGTGAGAACAGCCTTTAAATCTTAATTAGGTATTTTACCTTTGCTGTATGAGCTCAGTAGTTGTGTATTCAAAACCTACCAAATCCTGACTATCTTGCTAAACACCTATGAAAACAGTCTGCTTGTCAATTATTTAATTTGCTACCTGGTGTCTGCAGTGTTTGACAGCTCCTAAAAGCAAATAAAAAGTGAATTTTACAGTGTCAAAAATTTAAAGTCAGGAAGGTGCCTAAAACTCTACTGTTAAATATTAGGTATGAACATTTTCCTGTGGATTCCTGTAAGTAGTGACCTCTAGGAAATACAGCAATTCACTTTCAGCAACTAAATAGCCTTTAGGATAAAAGAAAGCATATTCTCGTAAGAAACACTTTATCTAACCTTTTAATAAAAATGCAAAGGAGAAGTATTAATGTCTGATACTCATTTTAAATCTACTCTGCAATACTGGAAATATCTCAGCCTAGTGAGGAGAGAAGATGTTGGTAAGTTGTTCCCTGATACCCCGGAGGAAGACTGAAGGTATGTTCTTCCCATGCGTGGGACAAACACAGGCCGTTCAGCTTATTTTTGCAGCTGCTCTTTCATTGCGGCAGGTTACAACATAGTACTGATCACCTTTCCCACAGTCCCACCAGAAAATCGCTCCTCTCAGAGCCATCTCCGCTTTATTATGGTCTTTTATTTGCTGTTTAAGAAATGGTTCTCTGTGTGGCACATGCATTTGATTACTCAGATGAACTGCTAACACCAAATCTGATCCATTTTCCTATCTGTGCCACTTGTCCATGTCCTGACTCTCAAACTGCATTTTAAATCAACATTGCATCTCCCATCAGATGTGTTTTTCTTACATAATAATTAGACATTTTCATGAAATATCCAACTTAAAGGTTATATATCACTCTATATATATATCTTGCTCACAAGCTATTATGAAACTCTTCACAGCTGGGAGCCCTGAGACTTTCAGCAAGCCCTTGACTCCTGTGGGCAAGGAACAGGATGCCAGGCAGAAAGGATCACTGGGCTGTGCTGACACTGTGCTCCTTGTGTTTCAAATTCTGCAATATAACTTCGACTTTTAATACTGCCATTCAAAGGCTTTCCTTACCTTTCTTTCTTTTTAATTGCATTTGCATGCAGTACTTCTCCTATGCAATGATCCCCAAATCCATCTATTTCTTCAACTCCTGTGACATGGTTTTAGATAGCAAGATCATGCTTAGAGGTCGCTCTTGCTTTATCTCCCTTGTTTGAGAAACTGGGGGAAAGAGGGAATATTTTTTTCCTTTCCCTGGCCTGTCCCTCTCCAAAAGTGACAACTTTTTTCTTCTGCAGGATGCAAGCTTCTCCTGGCCAGCCCATGTGCATGCCGAGTGCTCAGCTTGGCTGTCAAGAATCATTTTGATCCATCAAGGATAGAAGAACCCCACGGAATTTCACAGCCTGTCTCCTCTTCAACCTCCTGCTCCCAAATCCCAAGACATCCTGTACAGCCATGTGCTCAGCAGCCAGGGTACAGCTGTGTGCTTGCATTTTAAAGAAAGGTCCGTGCCTGCTGCTCTGTGTCCCCTACGCTGGCAGCAGGGCTGGGGAATGATGGGGAGAGGCCCACACCTCACAGCACTCACCTTTGCCACTACCCCGGGGGCTGGGCTGCTTTCTGCTGCTTTACCTGTCCTTTCTGGGGGCTGCCAACTTTGCCCTCCACAAAAATGCACTGTCTAGATCCATATGCAGTGAATCTTTGACTGGCAATCCCTCCATGCTATTGCTGTTCAGTAGAGCACTGGTTATGCCAGCAGTTTAACCGAAGTAGGGCCTAACAAACCCATTCCATACAGTTTTTGTACAAATGTGCCAAAGGCCTAATCCCTGCCCTGAGAACTCATGAATTTAACAGCTATAACAGCATTCTGCTGCTGCTGAAGTTGTTGTGAACATGGCTGTGAAGGCAAGAACAAAGCAGGAACATGGCAAATGTTCCTGCAGCCTTTTCAGCACTTACAGAAAATAAGAATAAAAGCAGGTGCAGAGGAAAAGCCACCCTTCCATTCACTCTTGAAGGGGCTGCTCCAGGACCAAGTTCAAAGACCTGGTTCTTCTACAGCATATCACCACTATCTCAGAGCATCCAGTACTTCTTCAAATCATGAAGTGAGAGTCTCACAGTTCACAACTAATCTCACTAACAGATTCTCTTCCAGCATAAAATTAAAACTCAGTATGAAGCTCTGGCATTTACGGACAAGGGTTCCATGTGTATCAATACCTGCCCGAGAGCATTTTCATTTCTAGGAGGCTCCTCTACTAGACTGGGATGCAAAGGAGGGGGATGCCAAAACATGTGCTGGACTTCTATCTTTAAGCTCTAAACAACATTGTATTGAACTCTGTCACTTATTTTAATCTAAGTCTCTCACTCAGCTTTTCTTATTCATGACTAGAAAATGTGGTAAGTACATAGCATAACATGTTTGAGAAAGAAATGGAGTTAGAGACCACCATAAATTAAAAAGGAATCAAGGAAACTGCAAGGCAGAAGAGACCAAAGAATTGATGAGACTTGGAAGAAAATCAAGAAGGAAAAAGAGATTAGGAAAAAAAAAAGGGAAGGACAGTAAAAAAAGACTGAATTTTTAATGCCTTTGCACAATGTGCCATATAAAAAAATTTCATTTTGATAAAACCAGTTTCTAGTAAAAGTCCAATAAACGCTAAAATATGGCATTTATAGATGAAAGGGATTTACTAAAGCTACAAGTTGCAGTCTTAGTCAATTTTTTAAAAATTTTCCCCTTCAGCCTTTAAAATAACTAGTGCTGGTACTTCCTCTCCTTCCTGTAGCTCTCTGCTGCAGGGTAATCCATCTAACCGTCAACCTACATGTGCTATCACTCATCCTGAATGTCTTCTCTTCTACTCTCTTTTACCCATTTTGATGCTACCCAAACTCTTCACATTCCTTACAACCTCTGCCCTAGGTACCACTCTGCCAAATGACATACTTTGAACCCAGTTATCTCCTCGTCAGTAAATCCCCAAAGCCCCTCTCCATTTTAAGAAGCTTTTTGCACCCATTATGGAGGTGGCAGAAGCTGAACACAGTATGTAAGAGGCGTTGGTGCTCTGGTTCAACACCTCCTTTTTCTATGATGTGATGTCTCTTGAAAAAACACCTTGGTCAGGTAGATAACCTCTTGTGAGACTGTCCACCTACCCCTTCAGCAATTTCAGTGTCATCTCTGCTCTTGCTGCAAAGCCCTCCTGTTGTCACTGCTGGAGGTCCTGCCTCTGTCAGAAAGCAAATGAGCTTTGAACAGGATACCCTCAAAGAGAAGAAGCTGAGACAGTCAGCAGTTGCCCAGGGCACAGCAGATGTGAGAATCTCTCTTTTGCCACCTGCTTTCATGGAGAAAATAACCTCCTGCAGACAGCTGGGGTGGGTGCACCCACAAAAAACCCCTTCAAAACATTTGTTGGAGCACCTGTAGTAAGTAATTTTCAATCTCTCAGTCATTCATTTACTTAAAGATGAAAGTTTTTTTCCTGGGGAGGCTGAACAACTTCGGAACATTTTTATTCTCAGAGTAGGGAAAAAATGACACTTCTAAATAGGACAAGTATATCCATTCTCAGAGCTTAAAAAAAGGCTAAAAGGATTTTTAATAACTTATTTGGTTAAAAAAAAAATAGTGAAATGAGAGAGTACAACAGAGGTGACTTTTTGGAAGACAAGAATACAGGTGGAACAAGACCTGTTTTGTAATCTTCCACTATCACAGAGTTAAATTCACACAGTAACTTCTGACACACAAGAGGTGGCAAATTAGATAAAATACACTCAGCCAAGCTAGAGCTGATGTACAGTTATTTTTACATCAAGTGATTTTGCTCTTCTATGCTTTCTGTGCACAGTAAACTAGAGGTGTGCTGTAGCTAAATAAATTAATTCTTTTAATTCTCTTTATGTATGAATGTTAACAGTTTAATTTTGAAGACATTTTGGTATTAAACATCAATTGTATTTGGCTCTTCTGGTGTTTTTTTTTTTTTGTCCCCAATACAAGTGCTACAAAATTTTTACCAACTTAGGGCAAAATGAGATGTTATACCTTTCTTGCAGGCAAGAAGCTCAGACATGAGGCTGTGCAGTCTGCCAAGACCACAGAACAAGTCTGGCAGAAGGAGGAATCCTGGCTGTCAGTGCCAGCAAATCCACATGGTGACACAATCTACAGTGTGATACTATAAATCCACTAATATTCTTGGTACATCTGCATGCTAAAGCTTTACAGTTTTATCTGTAAAATTTTTTATTCCCTAAGTGATGCTGTCATTTTGACATTAATTACTTATTCAGCTTGTACATGTTATTTCTAGGCCAACATTTCCAAATTCACTGTCACCAAAGAAAGCTTGTAGAAGTCTAGGATCACCTTTGCCATGTCATTCTATCAGGCAAAGCCCACCTGGAATTTTAAGGTTGTACTGCAATAATGGTATGTCCACATTCAAAGTCTGATTTGAGACTTTGGCCTAACAAGGTTCCTGGTTTTTTCATTCTCATTAAATTCACCCAAAGGAGAGTCTTTGGTGGCACAACTGTTGGCAACAGGTATCAGCTTGGTGGATTAATACTAAAATTTGCTTCAATTTTCTGCAAAATGGGCTGAAAGCTATCACATCAAAAGCTAAAGCTGAGATTCCTGTTTGCTATTTTCTGCCTCTTGGTCCAAAATTTTGCACAAGTTGTTACCTGTGCAAATCACCCCACACTGTTGGAGCTTTTCTGACCATGTCTCTTTTGAAGGTTTCAAACCACATGGATAACCACAGCGTGGACAGAAGGATGCACAAGCACACGCTTAAGACAAAGGCTTACACATATAATTCTTAAGATCCTTCATTATCCCAGACAGTGGAATAAATGCATCACGAAGCATGTGTGTCTCCAGCAAGACCAAAGCAAGGTTCATTTGACTCAAGATGAAACCAACACAAACTATGGACTTGATCAAGACTTCAGTTTTAATCAAAAATGTAAAATACCAATTCTGAAAGGCAAACATATACAAGTGTCTCAAGTGCTTACTAATACAAGTACTATCTGCAAACCAGATACTCACAGACTAAACTAAACAGAGAGAAAAAGAGTTATATGAACCCCCTTCCAGTTCTCCTAATGAAGTTTATCTACTTAAAGAGATCTTATCTTGAAAACATGAAATAGATAAAGTATTTTAAGTTAGCGTAAATTGACCACAAATTTCCTTGGCAGACTAAGAAGAGACAAAGATTTTCATCTTGAAAATCCTATATGAGAGTCTTATATACTATTTGTTTCTCAAAACTGTGAATTTCAGATTAGCCATAAATCAACAGCTGTTGGTGGCAACAAAAAACCTTGTTTAGAGAACAGAGAGTAATAAAATATCTGTCTAGGGAAAATCCTTGCAGTGCACAGCACAAGCTATGAAAGACCAGTCTCAAATGTTAAAGCTAAATAAAGAAATTGGTGTGTGAATTCCTAACCGTAAAACCAGATTTTTCCTCTTGCACGGTATCTTCTCATTGGCTACTGTCAAATTTCTTATAAAATGAACTTTCACATTATGAAGTGAGTGATTGGTCTGGAATAGTTACAGAAGAAAGTTTTGTGGTTTTATACTCACTTTAACATGGTTTACATTGTGTTCACATTTACTAAATAAAGCAATTTGATTCCACGCTGCTGGATGTAACAATGCCAACATAGCCAAAAGCACAGTTTCTTCCTTCATAAATTAGTATTTATAGAGCAGTGTGTTGACTGTGTTGCACAGGTGACACCAGTTGTGCTTGGAAGTCTTTTCTTACCTCCACAACCCCATGATGAATAGATGTGTATTGCTTCTTCTTCAGCATCACCAAAGTAATGACAATCACTGTTGCTATGACAACACCTCCCACCATTAGTCCAATGATGGCACCTTTATTTGAACCCACATCTTCAGCAAAGAACACCTACAAAAGAAAAATAAAGGAAGGTGGCTAATAAAAAGCTCACGGAACATTTGACTAACCTGCCCTGCTGCCACAGCAATATAAAGGATGTTGAAGCATCAGTAATTAAATGGCACCGCATGTCTTCCTAATTACTCAAACCTGGATCGCTGTGCCACAAAGCTCTGAAAGCTGGAGAGGAGCAATTTTGGAAATATATATGGCCTGCAGTGTAGCAGTGCTGTGCTAAAGGGGGACTCAGCTCCATGTTCAGCTTCACATAGGTCTCAGACAGCAGCTGCCTTTTTTTCCTTGAGTAAGTGAGCCAAGCTAATTGCACAGTGAGTGATAGGCTTGAGTGGAGTAACCTGGGAGCACACACATTTCTTTCATTTCAGAATGCTAATCATGTGCGTGGTCATAAATTAACATCTGTGTGGCTTGTTTGTGGACTACGATGCATTTTTTCGATAAAAGAGTGGTGAAGGACCTGTAGGACTACAGTGAAACTTGCACGCAACCAGCTGGAGAAAATTCTCACACCAAAGGAGATGAGCCAACAAAAGCTATCACTGAATTAAGTGACCACCAAGGAGTGCTTCAAGATTTTGCAGGGCAAAGAAAATGAGCCGTATCTGCACGATGTACTTACGTGAAACCTAGGAGGTAACAGTTGTGTGAAAACCAGAGAAAATCCACTTGAATTATATGCACTGATAAGGTGAAACAGAGGACCATAAGGCGCTTTACTACGCATTTAATAAAACTGGCTTTTATAAACAGAAGCAGGTATAAAAAATGGGTGATTGTTTTCACTGCTCTGTTCTGTATTCAAAGAATACATAGGATTATTTTACACCTGTGGATATATTACAACGTTTTTGTTGCTTGTCAATAGCAGGCTTTAAAAATTATTATTATTATTATTATTATCATCATCATCATTATTGTTATTTTTAAACAAAATGGGCAAAAAGGATTAGAGAATAAATTACATTCACAAAATTGTATGACTACCTCACGCTGAAAGACTAAATATTTTGACAAATACTTAACAAAAATACAGAGGGAAGCAAGAAACCAGCTGAGAATTATAATGAGCTGTATAACATTTGCACGCTTTAAGAAACACAGCCTTCCTCAGAAAGGTATTAAGGCATACGGTATAAAT
Organism: Falcunculus frontatus; assembly: GCA_013398115.1. Classification (NCBI taxonomy): domain Eukaryota; kingdom Metazoa; phylum Chordata; class Aves; order Passeriformes; genus Falcunculus; species Falcunculus frontatus. The sequence goes on along the minus strand of VZRV01009252.1, from coordinate 100,608 downwards.
ATTTTTATTGTTTCTAGTCACAAGCAAGAAATGTGTTTAAACAAAGTTAAAAATTTAGTAGAAAGTACACACAATGGATAGTGTTGGCATGAGCCAATGCAAAGTAGTAATTTCTTCCATGAATTTTACCTGCCTAGGACTGAAATTCTGTTACTATACTATTTCAGAGCACTGTGAAATGCCCTAGCTAATATATATGTACAAGAGAGGAAGGCCTTAAGCACTACGAGCCATGAAAATCAACTTAATTAATGTACAGTTCAAACGTGAACCTCCAAAAAGGAGAAAATTACTGCAATTTCAACCCAATTCAGAGGTCTGCATGTAAAATACAATGTGCAGCTGAATTCAATGCAATATCCTTAGGAGACTGTTTCAGGAAATTCTACCATGGCACAGAATGGAAATACAGACCAAAGTGTTTTCTGTTCCCTGCTTTTGAATTAATGCTAAATAGAGAGGGGCATTGGACAGGACATGGTGTGTGGCAGGGAAGTAAGGCCCTGTAATCATCAGTCCAGTACTTGCTCAGCAATACCAGAATCCCTGCTCAGTCTCAATTGAAAAGATAACCTAGAAGACAGCTCACTAATTTTTCAATAGTGGTTGTACCTATCAGTAAAAAGTACGGCAAAAAATGCTGTGAAAAGCTGGAAAAGTCCCATTTTAAGCATGACACAGATTACCATGTCCAGGGACTGTAATGCCCTCCCCATCAGCAACCATAGTATGGGGAGTTCCCAGCACCAAATTCCTCGGGATGGTATCAAACCACTTACACACTGAAAGGTACTGCTGAAAACTGCCTATGACAACCAGTAACTACTGTATCTAGCACACATTCCTACAAGTTCTTTCCTTTCTACACCCTGCACAGGTTTGCTCCATCGGCATGTTTAACCCATCTGAGCTAAGCATGTCAGACTTTCCCAAATTAGTGTAAATGCATTTTGGATTAACTCATCAAATTGGGAATTCTCAGTTCTCGGCATCAAAGAGATGGCAGAATATCTTTTCACAGAGTGACTGCCTAGTTCAAATGCAAATTTGAATCCTATGTTAAATTTAATTTTCAGCACTACTTAGCTTTAATATATTAAGGAAAAAAAGCTTTCAAGTTTAATATCAGGATATTGAAAGCCATGGAACTGAAACCTCATCACATAATATACCTTTAAAAAGAAGAAGCAGAACAGGTTTATAGTCAACATAGCTGTATGGGTTCTTCACTGCTTAGTAAGCGACCAAAAGAATTTTTAGAAGATGCTTTTCTTACCTACAGTGCTTTTGGTTGTCCTTTTTATGTTCACAATAAGCACAGTTCAAATGGGGAACAATATTTTGCTCCTACTTGCCCTTCCCCTGTTAATAATAATTTAATATACCTTAAGGAACAAAATACACAGATAAAGCCAAACACAAACTAAAATTAAGGCCAGTGGAGAATCTCCTTTTATCCCAAGCAGCCATTCTTGTGAAAGGTTATTCTGCATGCATACACCACTACCATCTGTAGTAGGATGGGAAAGGAATCTATTCCTGAAACGGAGTCATTCTATTTCTTGCTGCACTGTGCTATGTGTCTCAAATGCTTTTTCTTTTCTTTTTTTAAACTCAGCATTTTCCTTCCTCTGTATCCCTTCTCTTTCGGTATGAAACAGATGGACTGTGGGACAAGTATTCTCCATATAAGCACGTCCAATGACATGGCAGTGCAAGGACAGGAACTGTTGGAATTTCCTTTCATGTGAGGCTCAGTGACTTTCCATCCTCTCTGCTGACATTGTTCCAGGTTTCATTGAAGAGAGAACCAGAAAAATCATAATCTATTCACGTGGTAACTTTCTGTTAGCACTTTCAGCATCCACATCACTCAAGCAAAACACAGCCATAAGTGATTCACTAGTTCAAGATTGAAATCAGCAACTCAAAATGCACATGTGGAAAGCACTGTTTGTTTACTCACCAGCTTTTGATGATGAACTTCATATCCCGAGTCATGCCGGAACTCTGCATCCATCTTCACCTCAGATATCTCTTCTGTCTTAACACTGGTCAACCCGGAACCTGCATCGCACCACAAAGACAATTCATTTAAGTCGGGATTCAGATTCAGGAAGATTCTGCTTAACCCCATTGCTGGAGAGCAGAAGGCAACAGTGCCATTCATACAGAGGAGGTGTGATGCAACATGAAAGGGAACTGGGAGGAAAGTGAGGTACATCTGGTGTTTCAGTCCCACTGAGGTGACACGGAATGAGCTATTAAAATTTCTCCTCTCTTAAAAGATCCTTAATCCAAAGCAGCTATATTGGTACAGGCATCAAAGGCTTCCAGCATGAAACACTGCATGAACTAAGCTGTGAGGAACCAACAGAGGCCTCGCGAATTGGCTCATAGGCTGCAGACAGATCTGCTCTGACAGCCTCTTTAGCAATGTCAAGAAAATTTGTTGTTTAGGCTAAAATCTTCCTCCTCCCTAAGCTCAGGCTGCTGTGAGGAAAAAACAGAATACTCATGGTGTGAGTAGAAATCCAGATACCTTATTTTCTTGCTTCCTTGCTACCTTTTCCACAAACATGCACAAGTTACTAAAATATTTGTGAAGTTTACGGAGTTTCTGTTTGTTTTCAGATTTCATACTGCTCAGAATTAATTCTTCTTCTTCTCTTCTCTCTGAGAGATGGTAACTTTCTCTCGATTAGAAACATACAGAAAAGCAAGTGAGCACAGCTCGCAACAATTACAATTCTACAGTTTGCAGTCCTATTCTCTTACGGGTGGGAAGGGGAGATGCTGTACTTGTCTAGCTCGAAAGAAGCCCAAAATTTCCTCCTGGAACAGGCCTTAGGAGAATAAGCCACACTTAAAAGCAGCAGAGCAGTGAATCCTGTATATGTCTAAGAATCCTGAAGAGCTGGCTCTGGCTTAGAGAGAATATATGGGTATTCATGGAGCTGGTTGTTTTCCTTCTCAGTACCAATGCACCCACATTTATATTTCTTGGAGGTACAAACACTGTAGAAGAATGGTGTTTATGAGATGTTATTTCCTCCCTCTACTGAATATAATAACAAACCAGTTCATATTCCTTGTTTTTCTTTCAGCATTTTCTCACCCCCAACTCCTCTCTCCAAGGCTTAATTCTTAGAATCTTGTGCTGAACTTAAGTTTTGATGAAGAGGAAGAACCTCTTTTAAAATTCTCAACACTACTGACTGCTCTGTGCTCCACTGTCTCGCTGGACTCTCAGTAATAATTCTTCAAGACTTCCATGTGCCAGTGAGCTCCACAGTCTAAAAGAGCACTCAATCCAAGAATTATTGCCTTTGAATGTGCAATTTCTTTTTTCATTAAGTGGTGGTTTATTTTTGAATTATGAACCAGCAAGAACAGATCTTCCCAAGAACTTCTCTGGACTGTACAGACATCCCACTCTAAGGCTCTGATCTTTATTTTCATAGGAAACCATGCAAAGGAGAGAACAAGAATCATCTTCATGCTATAAAGAATTTATGGTTATTTTCTTAAAGAGTCTAACTGCCCCATAAGTTTTATCTTACTGCATTTTTTTTTTTAAGAATCAAGCACTTCAACCCCTCATATTTTTTTAAGTTCCTGATTTTTGATGTCAACACAGTACTGACACAAATATATTATGACATTTATACATGGGAGACCATTTTTAAACGCAAGAACTGTAAAGTACTTAAGGAATTGCAGTCTGAAAACAAACAATGATATTCTGTCAATGAAATGCAGGAGGAAATGGAGCTGCAGGAAATAAAGCCCACATGGTATCTGAAAATGGGTTTAACTTTCTATCCTTGAAGCAGCTATGTCTAGTTTTCCAAATTAAGAGTAAAGTTTACTCTCTTTTGTGTATCATCTCAAAGTATCCCCTACACCTGCATCAATGGGAAATGAGGAAAAGGATGTCAGAGACCGAAATATTATGCTTTATGGCTTAAATATTTTTACTAAGGACTTTTGCCTATTATAGTAAAATTGTATAACAAAAGCTGCACGGAAGACCAGCACACCTTGAATGGGCCTCCTGACTGAGGCGCTGGACTGTAAATTGATTTGAGATAAGATAAACTGACACTATTCTCAGGTCTGGGCTTGGGGAGACTACATTCACAAGAGGATTAAGCCCAGCACCTTCAGAGGTGGAGGCTATAGCCCCAGGCTTATCTGCTGCCAGGCTTGTACCAACCCCTACACCAAAGGGAAGAGGAGCAGAGGTTTTCTGTGTATGGCAAAAAAGCCTCTGGCCAGATGCAGTGAATGCCCATCCTCCGCTGGGCAGACTGGCCCAGCTGCAGGGCCTCCCACCCCTGGAAAGCCACATCTACAGGACATTCACATGGGACACAGCTGAGGCAGTGTCATGGCCCATCAAAGGCCCCCCTCAAAGGGGTCCCCAGACCCTGCACCAGAGCACTGCACGTGATACTACATGATGCAACAGATCCAGAGTCTTGCAAGGGACAGTGTCAAACTGGCCCCCCTCAGGGAGGTACCTGTGTGGTCCCACCTGCCCAAATGCGTATTAATCCATTTGATTCTATACTTTTTGGCAGGGTACCCTCACCACCAAGAAGACCAGATGGAGAGGAACAAGGAAACATCGTTGGGACCCACGGAGGGGTGATATGCTTCTACTTAGTCTGTCACTCTCCCTGTCCTCCTTCCCCCCACGCCCCCCATTTCTATTTCTTTCTTTCTTTCTTTCTTCTTCTTTTCTCTTTCTTTTTCTTTTCTCTTTCTTTCTCTTTGCCTCTTATACTACTAAATAAAATATAGCAATTTTTTGGCATCAACATCTAATGTCTTTTGGTTTTAATCACATTTTGGGGATTATTTCAAACATCCAGGTTCGTTCCGCTTTATTCACAGAGAGTTGCTCCTCTGTGATTAGAGAGGATCGCAACAAAGGAGAACATGTATCTGCCTCCAAGGAAGCTCAACCTGTCAACCCCTCCTGCCTTTTTGGTTTTAGGATTAAAAGGGAAGGGGGAAAATTACAGTAGTGGAGTAGCAGTGCAGTAGCTGGGGGGAAAGGACCTTCCCAGGACTTGTTTCACTGCCCTTGCCTGCAGTGGCTGAAGAGGTGGCTGCTCCCAGCTGCTCGCCACTTTCCATGGCCACACTTGCTGCACAGACACCCTGTTCTGTTTTTCACATGAAAATTCCTCCAAGGCAAAGGCCTGAGGAACTGTTCAACTTGGCTGCTACAGCTGGAAAATCCACTGAAGCTATAAATATTGATTAGAACATATCCACACATATCTGAGATAAATCAGTGAAGAATCTGCTTGTGTTTTGTTGAGGGAAGTCCTGCCTCCCAAAACTCTTAGAGGTCACTGGAAGAGTTAGGAATCACATGGGAAACAGTGAATCTGCTTGGGGTGAATCTGGATTTCCAAAAAGCTTTTGAGAAGGTCCCTGATCAAAGCTTTGGCAGAAGCTAAGATGCCAAGGATCAGAAGTGGAAGTCCTACGTGACTTCCCATAACTGACTAAGAGAAAGGAAATGAAGCGTAAATACACGTCTATTTTTCACAATGGAAAAACGTTACCAGTAGGTCCCGTAAGGATCTGTGCTGTGCTGTTTGCAAAATGACCTGGAAAAGAGAGTGAATAGTGGCATGACAAAGTTTACTGACAAAAAATAAAAGAAAAAAAGAGGATAGTCAAAGTAAAAGCAGTTGGAAAGAACTGCAGAAGGATCTTGCAAATTCCAAGAGCACAATAAAAGGGAAATTATACTCCGTGTTTATATAATGCAAAGTGATGCTTGTGGGGATACACAGCCCTAACTATACATACAGCTATAAAGACTCTAATTTAGCTCTGTTCCACCCAGGACAGAGACCTTGCAGTCATTGCGGGTAACTCTGTGGGCACTTGGCTCAGTAGCAGTCAAAAAGGCAAAGAGAAACGTAGGAGAAATTATGAGAAAATAGAGAAAACAAAATATNTGATTTTAATTAATTTTCTCATTAATAAAAATTTCGTTTTTATATAAAAACAGAAGCTGTCCTCTGTTTCTGACAATGATGCATCCTCATTTTAAATGTGGCTATTCGTTCTGGTCACCCCACCTCACACAAAGGCAGGAGAACTACAAAAGATATAATGCAGGAAGACACAGATGATCACAGGTATGGAATGGTTTCAGTATATAAAGGACTAAAATCGTGAGTCTTCAGACTGGAAGAGGCAAGGGAGGTGAAATACAACAGAGTGTGTGACTGCGAATGACAACGGGCAAGTCTACAGGAAATCATCATTCATTATTTCTTCTAAGAAATACAGGACACTAACATGACTATGAAACAGCAGATTGAAAAGTAACACAAGAAATTGTGTGTATATATATATAAAAATATAATACAGTACAGTGCAAAATTTGACTGTGGAACTCACTGGCACAAATCACAAGGATGTTCAAAATACAAATGAACAAATGCGAAGATGGAAGGTTCCTTCAGGGTTACTTAACACAATGGTGAAAATACAGTTTTCAGTCCTGGAACCTATCAAATGCTAGCTGCCAAAAGCTCAATGGATGTGCCGGGGTATAAGGCAGAGGTGAAATCTGTACATATCCTGTTTGCACCACTGCTAGAGGTAGGAAAATTGACATGAACACTTCTGCTCTTGGGGTCTGACTGCTTTTACTGAAAGCAAAGCTGCAACAGCTGAGACTGTGGGTCTTTGTCAGCTTCTGTTCAACAGTCAAACGCTACAGGCAGGAGTTACAGCAGCATTTCGGGGGCAGAACAGGTCATGGCAATGAGCACCAGAGGGTGGTAAGTCCACCAGTAGTCTCAGCTGCTGGAAAAATGCAGGCTCAGGCTTCCCTAGAGCAACATTTCTTTGATTTGGTTCCTTTCCCTCCTCCCATTCCAATCAAACAGTAGCATGGGAGCCATGCTTTCAGCATGTAACAGGTTAAACCATGGTTTTTTGCCTTGAGATCAGGCAGAAGTTTTTTGGTTTGGGCCCAGTAACCAAGGCCCCACAAAAATGCCATGGAATCTGAACACAAGGTAGGACCTGATATTAGGAAGTTAATGACTTACTGAAACTTGTTTTTGGCAACTTGCACCAGAAAAAGGTCAGAAACAGAAAAATCTTTTTTCTTTAGCTGTTGCACTAACAAACCCAATAGCAACTTTTTCCTTCCTTCCACCTCCCTTACAAGTGAGGAAAAAGACTTTAAGTAGGGTAAACTTCTGGTATTCTGCAAATAACTGATTATACAGTAAGGAGAAGTATGACATTGCACTGGAATCAATTAAATACCTGGTATGAGGTAAAAATATATATGGGGTTACATACGCCTTTCCACAATGTTATAGAATTGAGACTTTTTGTTTAAGAGATTCTCTTTATTACCAGTCCATTCACTTTACTGTCCTGGTGACCACACATTTAGTCTTGCATGCTAAAATCAAAGATATACTTTTCAAGGGTAGTAACTGAAGAAGGAAAAACTTCAGGGTCCTTCTAAAACTTTGATCAGAGTTAAGATGCAAACAGTCAAGGGATTCCTAATACCTCTTTACCCCCTTGCATTGGGTAAGACAAGCACACAAAGAACAGTTCTCTCTCTGACAAGAACTCTAATCCTGACCTGGGACAAAATGATGCTTTTTCACTACAAATTCTAAAATACACAACCCAAACACAAAAGCCAATATACAAGATGAAAAGTGAGAGCAACAGCCTCATTGCAAATTCACAAATAATGATAATTATTAACAGTTTTCTTCTGAATTACATACCATCTGTAGGGAGTTGCATTCCTAATCACTTCAATTTAAAAATGCTTCAATTCAGCTGGCAAATACATTAACTCACAGCTCCTTAGAAAAACTGACAAAACTATTTTGTTATAGAAACCATAGACTTAAAAGCTTCTAGTGAAATTCAACAAAATGAGCTAACTATGATAGGCTTTTTATTGATATTGCTTTTAATTAGCAATATTAACTGCTTTTATACATACATGTATATACACGCACGTGTGCACACATGTATTTCCAAACATCAAAAAATGGGGAGTATGAAACCCTTATTTTTCCTTGCCCTAAAGGAAAAAAAAAATCATAAGGAGTGAAAAACGAGTCATATGAAATAAAAACCAAATAGCTGCTTTGGGGAACACTTTATACTCACATTGATGAGCTTCTGTGCTTGTGTAAATATATATTTATGCTTTCAGAAGACTAAAAAAAAGAGGATACAGTGAATTCCACCAAGGATATAACTAGGTGCACATTATCTACCATACTGCTTGCAATTACTTAATCTACTGGTTACATGAACAGAAAGGTTTTGTGATATAGTTTTGCACAGATCTGAGACAGTGTTAGCTGTGCCTGAGGTTACATCTAGAGTTAAAAATTAAACCTCAAAGTGAAGCACAGTTTAAACAGCTAGACCTGGGTGGTCTCTACATAGAGAAAACCAAAGTAGCAGTTTGAGCGACCTGAGGTACTGACTGCATTCAGGAAAACATTTGGCTCCATGTCCATGAACTGTGCTTGAGTCATGGCAAGAACAAGGAAAGAGTTGTTGAATCAAAGCGTGTTACATGTGTGGCAAACAGCTTTATCTGGGTTAAGCTTCATCCGAGATAAAAAGGGTAGAAGGGATGGAATGCAGTCTTTGAACAACCCTCCGGGGTAGAGAGCTGCCTGTTCTAACTAGAAGTTCAACTATCAGTTCCATATAACTCCATGACATTGTGCAGGTCATTTAATTTTGAAATGAAAGAAGAATGAATATTGTACACTCATAAAGATGAAAATGAAGACTATATACTCATTTTTGTAAGGACAACTCAAATACCTTTGAGGGATATGCACTTTTAAGACTGCATGGAACTAAAACTTTCTGGTCTCTCCTAAGATGTCAGTGAAACGTTCGTTTCACTTTTACTTCATGGATGACTATGGGGCTTTCAAATTGAAGAAAGCAGAAAATAAGTGCAATAAAAGTATTATCTTTTTTACAAAATAGTCTCATTAGAATGTAGTATAAAATAATTCTTTCTCAGAATACATGTGTGCAGAAATGAATAATCAAAACAAGTAAAATCTGGTTTGATAATCTTTCTGGCATGTCAATCCAGATGCTGTGCATATGCACCTATAATTGCATTCACAGATAGCAATGATCTCATTTATAAAACAAACCAATACAATCTAATGGAAAAAATTCCTTTAATGATTTTTATTTGGTAGCTGCAGACAGTTTGTTTAAAGCAACTTTTAAAACATTGTTTGTTTGTGGTGTTAGTATTGAACTAACATCGCAAAGACAGGAAAAAAATATGTTGGCAGTTTCTGGCAAGAAAATCATAAATAATTAACTAAGCTGTGCTATGCCCTCACCTCATGTAGACCGCAGCATATGTGCTAATGATTCTGCAGAACAGCCGTTAGGCTTACAGAGCCTCTGCAAGTGTGAGGAAAAAAACCCCTCAGTTTTTATGTAATGTAATAAAGACAGACATGCAATGATTTATTAGCAGAAGGGTCAAAGACACTGAATCAGCTTTATGTGCAATGTTTCCCCAAAATAATTAAATGTTTGCAAAAATGACCAACTGACAAAGAATTGGAATAATGCAAAAAACCACCAACAAGTCCGAACTATACTGTATGAAAGAAAGTAACATACTTAATAGCATAAAATCCTTGCATTGTGAATTATGGGCATTCTGTAAGTGATGTAATTACAGCTGTGATACTTACGTTGTATACTATGATGTTGTATACTTACAGCTGCAACTCTGCAACAGATGAAAATATGATCTGCCCTGAACAGAGGATTTGTTGTTTATCACCCTGAATTATAGAAAAAATGCTAATACTAAGCAACATCCCTTCTGATGGCACATTTTCTAATCTTCACTCAATTTCCACAGATCAGACCTGCTGAATTAACATAAGCAAAACGAGCTTGCTCATGAGCATCTAGGGATGTTTTTATATGTATTTTTATGTGTGTATATGACTCTATAAGTACATGCATGCACACACAAAGAAAAAGTTACTAATGAACAGATACCCAAAATTCAGTTGCAAGAAATTAAGTGTTCATCATGAAAAAGTGACTGCTGGAGCAGAGGAGAGAAGGAAACACTACTGAAAAAGTTGTTACAGTGAGGTTATCAAGGAAAGAGGTATTCGTTTTGTCTCAGTTTGAGACAAAGTTCTTCCTGTGGAAGTTCTCAGGCTGGACTGGAGCCTTCTAACATCTAACATCTCCCTGTATAAAGCAATTTATAAATAGCAAGAAATATGTCATAAATCTGTTATAATTTTGTGCTGTATTAAAAAATAGCTCACTGATGACTACTTAGTACATCTAGATATTTTTCTTCCCTTTGACCTTTTACCATCTCGTTTACTTCCTTTTTAGGAAGGAGATGATCAGAAATGGTTTTAGGCATAATTCTTATATTTGTTTGCCCCTTTGTGAATTAAGAAGGGGAAGGACAGTAAGTTTAGGCACTAGAGCCCTTTTCTAACACCCATGTGAATTACACAGATGTTTTATCCATACTACAAAATGGGGTTTGTCCAGACAATATTCTTTCCCTAGGACTGATGTAGATCAGATTCCAATTCAAGCTTTAACTGTGGGCAGCCAAGGTGGAGCACAATAGAGGTGGGGGTTTAGACAACTGGCATAAATTCCAACAAATGCTTTGAACTTGGTCCTTACTCATAAACTTTTCTGCTCTATGGATTGGACAACTCCTTACTGACTCGACTCACAGACTTCATTTCTTGAAAGAGAATGATGTGGTGAAGGAAAAAGATTCTAGGTATCACAAATACTACTACCACCTACATACTTGTTGGACCAGATGATCCTTGAGGTCCCCTTTCAACCCAGTATTCTATGAGTCTCTGACTCTATTCTGTACTGTGACCAAACTACCTCTTGTAAGAAGGTGACAAAGATGATCTGCATGATTTTGATCTGCCTGTAAGAAAAACATACTGATCATTATAAGAATGTTGTGTGAGCAAAAAGTACTGAAAATAAAAGCAAAAAGAAAAAAGGGCACATGTCTGCATGTTTGTCTTAGACCTTTCAGAGCACATTTTCTTCAAGAAATTCAAACAGCTACAAAACATTCACTTGTTCCTATTCAGGCTTGGAGTGTTGCAGGTTCACCCTGAAGAAGATCACTTGAGCTAAGCAAAGTAAGTAGAAGCACCAAGCCCATGGAAAGGGCAAACCTTTCAGGAAACCAACAAGAAGCTGGGCAATTAAAACAAAAGGCTACAAGTAGCTGGATGCATTAATCTGCAGGTCTTTCATCTAGAGTAATCTACTATTTTTTAGATTTTTTTTCAATAATAGCCCCAAACAGTAAAAATAGACTATCCCAAAAGGACAGTTACTGCAGAAAAAGTATTTATTTTCCTTTTTGAACCTCTAATACAGAAATTTTATTTGTAATTAGCAAGCAAAGTAAAAGTTTTAAAGCACACATTTTCAAACTATCAGAATCCCTTTTGTACTTCACAGTTTAAATAAGCATCCATTTGCTTTCCTCTTTTCCTGGTTCATGAAAATACCCAGATTGCAATAATTTCTCTGTTAAACAGAAATTTTGTCACACATAAATTGCTTTTCAAGGATGATGAAAAACACATGGACATTTATAGACAGAATCTGTATCAGTAAGAAAAATTTTTTCTAAATCTGGAAATGGTGATTAAAGACATAGGGAAGTTAAGCACTACTTTTGCACTTTAGCAGAACATTAAGAAAATATCCCATGCAATTTTCACAGTGCAAAAGTTACAGCATCTGCTGGAAATTTCAAGCCATAATGGTCACATGCTGAAATATTTTTTACCTGTCCTTAGTAGTCTATTGCACACATTCACCAAGATCACTCATGACTTATTCTAGGCTTATTTTTAGTACTATTTGTATCACCCCAACCAACAAAGCACTCTATTGCATTTGACTAAAACATACAGTTTCACTCTGAAACTAGAGTGTGGCAGTGTGAGAAAATCCTTTCTCCAGAGAAGGGACACTAAGGATTTCTGAGATGTGTGTCTATGTGTGAGGGAGCAGAAGGGAGGAAGAAATAACCTTGAGTAATAAATATGGGCCTCATAACAGGAGATTTTTCCAGATTATTGAAATTAAAATTATAAATAATCATAGATTTTAATATTATAAGGAAACTGCTAGACTGAATTAACATTACAAAATTTGGATTAAACATATGTATGTTTCACCTGTGATATTTCTACTGCTCTTGGGGAAGAAGGTAAATAACACAGTACTTGGGATCTTGCCTGATCCCAAGATTTTTGGCACTGTAGCTCTGTACCTGTTTCAGGCTATCTTATGGACTGAATTAAGACTCTAAACACAAGTAAAGATGTCAGACTCCTAAAATAGTGCTAGGAGTACACCACCTGGCTAGTTCTGACATATATCCCAATTGCTGCAACATATGAGCTTATTTTACCTCCTACTGTAGCAAATTCTGTAGCTGTTAAACATGGGTGAGTTATCTGAAAGATTTAAAACCACTAGGAACGTACTGTCCATGATGCTATCTAATGGATGTTTGGAAGACAAGATGAAGGGAAAAAGTATACAGATCAATCAGTTTAATCTGATCTGAAGAAAGAAAACACAATTATGATGTGACACTGAAATAATCCTGACCCTAAAATATATTCTCACTATGTCAAAGAGTTGGAGAGTAATCTCTTCTGAAATAAAAGGCTGTTTCCTCTCAATGGAATCAACAGTTTCAGATAACTCTGAACAAAAAACAGAGGAAAAACAATCCCAAAAGCAAAAAAAAAAAAGTTAGTATGAAAGCTAAAATCTTTTTTCCTTTTGGAAACTGGAATTGCACTATTTTAACTTTTCCAAACATTTCCAACCTAGTGATCTGCTATTATTCTGAAATCAATACAGAGACAGTGGTACCTACAAAGGAGAAACAATCACCCTGCTGTCCTAGAAGGGAGTGAACAGCTGTGTCCTCAGGTGTCCTCAGGGAATCCAGAGGGATAATACCGATTTTTAGGTACTTGAAGGTAAGGTAAGTACCACAGCAAAAAATATCAGTGCACCCTGCAGTTCTGAAATTGTACACATTATTTCTTTATTAGTCCTGCTCACTCTACATAGAGCTTTCGACATTTCTATCATACATTCCCAAATTAGAACTAGCGTCTGTACTAAGAGATACCAAGTTTACCATCTCCTGCACCTGCCAAAGTGTTATTGCTGGAAGGGATGAGACCTTCAATACAAACCAGTTCTGGGTCTCAGACCCACTCCTGCTGCAAGCACACATCCCAAACACCCTCAATATGGACAGCACTCACACAGGGGGAATTTGTGAGGGAACAATGCTTCCCTTGTTCATGGAGTAGCACTAAATTTTATGAGAGGGGTATACCAAAGCAAAGGTAAATCACTTCAGCTCCAGCAGACCACAAACATGCCAGAAAAATACAAGTTAGGTAAAAGCCATGCAAGTCATATACCTGGTCGTGTGGTGAGTCCTCTGTCTGCAGCTGGGCGGGCATCAACGGGCTCAACTAGGCATGTGCAGAAAAGAAAAAAAAAAGCAAACAAAAATAAACAAAATCCCCCAAAATTATAAAGTCAAGTGCTCTTCTGTTGGGACAGTGCAGGAGAGACATAAACAGTTACCAAAGCAACAACTAGAAAATATCTGCCTTCAGTTAATCCTGAAAGTAAAAGGAAGGGATTGGTGTGACTTCACAAGGAAAGCTTCAGAGCTGAGGCATCATTTTTACATCATATTCTGGTTACTGCTTCAAGTGAGAAACCATTAAGACTGAAGAATTTCTGTCAATAGAACAAAACCATATTCATTACATGCAAACTTTTTCCCATTGTCTGATCAGAACTGGCAGCCAGAATGGACATGATGAGTTCCTGCAGCTGCTCTTTATCAATATTGACTTAAAAGCCTACTGAATACCTCCTTTTCTCTTTCAACTGTGATTCTTTACAGCACCAGCTATAATGTTTAAAAAAAGTAAAGTGCATTTTCAAAATACAATCAATATTTTATTCCTATATGTTCTGATTTGTGAACAGCATATTTGTCTTCCAGTTTTTTATCAGGAAACAAAGAAGAAACACAAATTTCTATCCAACTGTGTGTCATATCCACTTTCACAAAACTCTTTTATTACCCTACTAAGGTTTTATCAGCTGAAACCTAAGGTTGATGGAGCTCACTGGCACTAACAAAAAAACAGGATTTGCAAAACTTAGAGCTATTTGAGTCACTGCCTACTGCCTCAGTTAAGTTCAAACATACTGGAAATGTTTATTAAAACGTTCAGATTTTTACCCCTCTTTTTTGGTTGTTTCTCTGTTTTGCTCCAATCGTGTTGCCTTCCTTATCTACCCAGTCTTTGACAGTGTCAAAGAACTTAAATTCAGAAATGAAGTGTTATCTTGTTCCTTAGAATTCAGAATTTTTAACATATATTCTCATTCATTTGAATTTCCGGATTCAGGTATGAGCCTTTATCAGCAGTAAGTGAGCAACAGTAACACAGGAAATCTGAGATACCGGCAGTTTTCAATCAAGAAGAACTGCTCATCAGAAAATCATAGAAACCTGATGATACTGTTGATTTGAGCAATGGAACTGCCCATCTTCTCAGGAAGTCTGTGTCACTGGCTTAGTGTTCCTGTGGGTTTGACAAACAACCTACCATGCTTATAAGTGAGAGCCTAAGTGGCTCCCATGTCCTTGGCACAAAGGAGATGACTGCATAAGCTCCTGCCTCTGAAAAAAACCCCCAGTAACTCAGCTTTAGAGTAGCTACAGACTAAAAGTACATCAGCACATCTGACTCACTTGTGTCTCCAGAAAGGCAGACGTTCACAGAGCTTGCTGGTCTACTGCTGCAGAGCTCAGAGCAGCACTAGCAGACCATGTAATTGTTTTCCTTACATAGCTCTATACAAAACACAATTTCCATCCTCAACTAAAAACTACAGTTTTGAGTATTTTCCCATTTATGTCTTCTGCTGGGTTTTCAATATTGCCAGCACCAGTCCTCAGGTAGGTCAGCAGTAATTTTCAGTGGCAAGGACCCAAGGGAAGAAACCATGAGCAAACATTACCCAAACTGCTCTTGCAGACCCCTCCTCTGTTACCCTGGCCCCCACATCCTCCCTAGAAGGCTGAGGGGTTTTATTTCCCTCCTCTCTGTAATCATACATGGCCACAGCTATGGAGAACTGATAAGAGAAGCCTGTGCATAGCAACAGAAATGGGAGTAGGTGAAGGGGTAAAGGATGAAAGAGGTTTCTGTTGTACAGTAGCATGGACCTGACCTCAGAGTAATGCAATATTTGTGGTTAGGTGAAAGTATTACTAATGAATAATTCTTGTCGTCTATAATTTTGGAAGCACTTTACAGGAGGGAAAGGCTGGGCTACTGGCACATTTCATAACTGATACAGAAGCGAAAAGTCCTGGTCAAGGTCACAAACCAGCTTCAGGGCAAAAACCGGAAGCAAATGATAAGAGCCAAGGGTCTTCCGAAGCAGACTGTGATGCCAGGCAACATGATACAAAGAAAGGCTAGTTTCTGGAGAGGCCTGATCTACCACCTTTTGAATTTCAGTTGCATTTTAAAACCTGCCTGCTCTGCCCCAGTACTGATGTATGCACAAACAGCAGTTAACTCTGAAAATCTTGTCTGTGGGTTTTCTCACTGCTTGCCCTCACTGGACCACATCATCACAACAGCTAATGAAGAGGGGAGAAATTTAAACCTACTACAGCATTTATCAATTATCAAAACTCAAATATGTATTGCGTGTTACTATAAAAAAAGTGCATTCATTTTGATGCTTGTTGGAGGTTAGGGTTTTTCCTTTCATTTTTCTTTTCTCTTAGGGAATTTTCCCCCATTATTGTTGCTAAGGAACATTAATGACCAGGCACTTAAGAGAGACATAAGAAGTGACCAAGCTCAGAAGAGGAGGGCATCTGGCTGTACTTCTATTATCTGAGGGTATCTCTCAGGAAAAAGAAGGGACTGGGGCAGCTGCTAGCTCTCTTGCTCTCGGCTTCAGAGGAGGAGGATAAGAGGTGCTGCCTGGGGGGGGGGAATTTGCTGCTGCCACCAGAGCCCAGCCCAGTCCTGCTTCTTCAGCTGTGGGATGAGCCTCTGCTCATTAGAGCAGCCATTGAACCAGGACCTCACTAAAAAAAGGACTTTCCCCATCTGCTGGGGTGCCTCAAGGGAAACTCCAGGATCCCCGAGCCCCCTCCCCCTCCAAGCGAACCTCTCTCTTGGCGATGTTCAGGAGCCAGGTGGTCACTTCCCAAGCGCTGCCTGTTCCTCTGTCACTACTCCAAGGTTTCTTTGCTACACTGTAACTCACAACCCCTGCCTGCCAGGAGGTCCTGCAGTTCCAGCTGCTGAGTTTCTGATACATCTCATCTACCACCCTGGGCCTTTGCTCATCCCTGCCTTCCCAGCTTGCTACTCCGAGGTCCCCACTACAGCTTCTTTTGCTGTCCAGAGGGGGCACCGGGATCAGCTGCCCCGGGGGTTTGTAAAGGAAGCCCCTTTTCCATCCCTTCCACCGGCTGTGCCCGCCATTATCCACATGCAGAGAAACGGCTGAGCTCACGCCACAGCGCCCCCTGCAGCCCGGGGGAATCATTGCACCCGCCCTGCCCGGCCGGGAGCCAACAGCGCCCCTGCCGGCTGTGAGTGTAACTGCACCAAAGGGGAAAGTGCCTGACAGCCGAGAGAAGGCTGTCACTGGGTTTCTGCTTTTTGTTTGTCATTGTTGTTGGTTTTTTGCCTTGCTATACATGTACATACTAGTAAAGAACTGTTATTCCTTTTCCCATATCTTTGCCTGAAAGCCCCTTAATTTCAAAATTATAATAATTCAGAGGGAGGGGGTCACATTTTCCATTCCAAGGAAGGCTCCCGCCTTCCTTAGCAGAGATCTGTCTTTCAAACCAAGACAATGCTCCAGAATTATATTTCTCTTGAATATACTTCCATGTGCACAGAAATAAGACTGAAAACGCAGTGTCCAAATAGACTCATCAAACTAAATTGGTACATGTTTATTTGTTTATTTACACTGACTACTCAGGCTTCATAGAGGCTACACATTCCCACTTTTATCTAATACTTCTCTTTTCAAAAGTAAAAGTACATCAAAAACTGGTACAAACCAGCAGGTGAGGCGTGCTATGTGACGCTCACCTATCAAGAACATTGTTGAAGGGAGCAACTGGACAAATCATAAGAATAACACAGTACATTTACAGGAATCTCGCTTTAGATAAATACTAGATATAGGCATTAAGGCTCCCTGTAACCTGCAAGCTAAAATACAAAGGGTAAACCACCAAACCCAGTTAATCACTGGCAAAATGCCCAGAAGGCTTGGCAGTGTCAGAGCTTCACAGCTGTTGGGGGTTTGTTGGAGGTCACCTCCGAAGATGCATTTTGCATTGCTGAAATACAGTTTCCTGACATTTTTCACGGTGCCTCTGTATGGTCCTCAGAAAGTGTTTTTTTGTCAAGCTAATTTTTGTCGCAGCATGCTGGACATCCATACAGCCATGCAAGTAGTGTAGTATATTACCCATTGCTTCGGATTAACTTCTGTGGACATTTCCAGGCAAACTACCTCAGGGGAAAACAAGGAGGGAAATACTTGCAGAAAATACTGAGCTATGCTAGACTTTCAAAGTCTATTTATTTTTAGACTATTTTTCACTTACTCGTCAATAAAAGCAATTCTAGGAAAATAAACTATTTTCATAAAACCTATCCTTTAAAACATGCAGTTTAGACTGGGAAAATTTCAAATGGAGTTATGAAACCTTAGGATTACATGGCAACATACCAATCCAATATATTATTAATATCTCTGGGTGAAACCTGGGATTAGATCATGGTCATGGAAAGAAACAGGCATGGGAGCTAATAATAACAAATTTGGGGGGGGGGGGGGGGTTTGGAGTATTTTAACTTCATCAGTTCATCAGAGGAAAAGAAAAAAAGAGGAGGAGAAAATGAGGTGAATTGTTATTAACTTCTTGCTACTTCCAAACAATATTATAAGAAGACAGAAACATGTTTTTGGAAGCAATGTAGACAAAGACTGAAGTAAGACCACTATCAAAGAAGAAAACAGGCAAGGGAAGTGAAGACAAATGGCACAGTCAGTCCTGGGATTCCGGAACAACAAGGTGGGAGACAAACACAAAATAAAAAATAAAGCTGTGAAATTCCCCTTTGATGCTATGGGCAAAGGTATAGAAAGGGTCTCTAAAGGAAGAAGGTATTGTAGGCATGATCACATTAAGAACACTGTGGTTTGGGTAGATGACAGAGAAGTATAACAGGGAACAAGAAGGACCCGAAGAGCCCATGACCTGAAGAGGTTTAAGTCACCAAATGATTTTCACTTCTAACTGTGCATACTCGAACAATTACAATGGTTGGCCTAACAGAATTGACTGCTGCAATAAGTTCATGACAAATATAATACAATCCTGGTATAAAAATCCAAAACTAAATCCCAGCAACCTGAAGACATGAAAGAGTAAGTGCTGCAACAAACCACATACTGCATTAAAACACACAGGACTAATAATTAAACAGTATTTTGTTCCAGGCAGGAGAGTTTTTGTTTCTTATTTGCTGCCATACATTTGAAAAGGAGAACCATGCTCAGTATAGTTGCCTGTGGGAATCCAGTGTCACTTTGAAGTACCTTTCATAATTAGATTCTGAGCTTAGACACGTTTCTGAAGGAAAAATATGCTTGTGTGACTAAACTATGGGTGCACCTGTCTACCTAATAACTTCTAAAGCTGGTGACTGAAATCAATGTATTTTGAAAGCTAGGAGGACAGACATCAAAAATAATTAATTCCCCCCATGTTTCATGAAAGCAGGCAGCAGGTATAGAAACTGATGCCTTGGATGCCTCAGATACAGAAAAAACTGGAGCAAGAGCTGCAATTGAAAATTTCTGCACTGCGACCTGCTCCTGGCAGACAGCCTTGATACATGTGCTAGGGTTAGAGCAAGCTGCAGCTCCTTCCCCAGGAAAATGAGGTTCAGCCTGCCAGCACGTGAGCCATCTGTGCCCCCTGCCAGTGCCTGACACGCTCCAGCCAGCTGCTCTCACTGCCTGGCATGCCACTTGGCTGCAAGTGCCCTTCAGACACAGCTGGAGTCCTTGTCACCATCTCCTGCCTTCTGGTTCATCCTGCTGGCTGGTCTGTTGAGTTTGCTCTGGCTCTGCTCATTTACTTGGTCCCTAACTTGCAGTGCTGACTCCCTGGTACTCTGATTTTAGCCCTACTCCTGACCAGCCTCCCCTCCTCCCCTCAAATCTGCTAAACATCTGCCTCACTGATCATTGTGCAGGTCTTTTCTTTTGCCTGATCCTAGGCTTCTCTGACTCCTTGGGACAAACTTTGATCTCAAAACTATTTCTGACTCCACTGATTTCACCTGGCACCAACACCAGACCTGGCAAATCCATGTCTATGTCCCACGTTTCATCTCTCACACACCCAGTTGCTCACAGTCACTCACACCATGCTGGAGTGAGACTAACTGCATAAGGATGATCTCAGAACTCATTCTGAGAGCAGGTACAGCCTAAGCCAGTGGTTTCAAAAGACTTGAGGAGGATGCTAATGTCTGTGCAGTTCAGCTACAAATTACAGATTTGCCTGAGAAGACTTCTGCAGTTCCAGACTCTGTGTGTACTGTGGCTTTGCACTATCAAACTTTCACTGATGTGATTAACTTAGCACTAGTAACAGTGCAGTTGAACTGATAAAGGAAGACAAAGGCAAGAGGAGGAACTTGAATTACATGACCCAAGTCCCTTAGGTTTCTGATTTATTGGCTCTAGTGCCTAAGTGAACTACCAATTCCAGATTCTACATGGATTATTCAAGTAGCATGCAGTCACTTCAATGAAGCAGTCAATGAGCAACATAAAATAATCCTCAGGAAAAACCTTTTCACTAGCCAAGTTGTACTGATGAGCACGTAGGAACATTTCTGCAGCACATTCCAGAAAACCAGTGTATGGAGTGAAGTAACATCATCTGTCTGCCTAGGATTATGCTGGAACTGTAATAATTTTCATGCCAGCAAATAAAAAGCTCTACCTTAAATAAAACACTCATTTCATCATGGCAACAAATCTAACAACTTATCTATCTCCCTTCGAGCATTGTCACGTATCTTATAAGACTGTTACTCATACTCTCCTAGAATTTATTATGGTTTGTTTCTGAAGGCAAGTAAGCTCAACTCTGAAATTTACTGTGTGTCTAAATTACAGATTTTAGTCAGGACTTTCTGTTCCATCAAAGAGACACAACTGACACGGCAGACCAGTTCCAAATGTACATTTCAGAACCTCTATTCCACTTACATAAGAAAAATATCAATTTTCAGGGAACAACGTGAAGAGAAACCACAGAGCTCAGACAGTTTCTCCCCCTATTGTACTTACCTTCATTTTCAGTATTGGCTGGAACAGAATCACCTCCAAAGGGATGCCACGGCTGAAGGTCATCTAGGCTGAAGTCTCCATCCACTGGAAGAAGTTCAACTGTAGTCTTTGTTTCCGTCAATGAAGGCATAAGAGCATCATTTCCATAGCTGATTCTGGGTTCGCTGATCATATTGGCCAAAACATCATCAGAATAGTTTTGTTCTTTCTGAAGCAATTCATCTGCAAGGAAATTTCAATGTAAAAATTATCTGAAAGAGCCAGCATATCTAAGGGCCTATTTTCAACGCTATTAAAGTAAGAATTCACTGTTGTGAGATTATTTTCTTACGATAAATAAAAACATTAAGGCTTGGAATAGTCAAAACCCCATGATAAGCACTGCAGCTAAGGCATTTTTTTGAAATATCAACCAAAATTGTTCAATACTGTTTTGTACTCACATTTCCACCACATAACAGATAATAGGTCTGTGGTATATACATTCCTTGGCTCTTCCCAACCACTTTGGAAGGAAGCACAAAACAATTCCCTTCAACTCAACATGCTGCCATAAGTCAACTGGCAAGAGATCCATAGGAAGGAATGTCTTTGTAATTTCTCCTTCTTAGATGCTCACTGCCAAAGCTCATCACAACTCTTAAATCCTAAATCTCCACAGCTGTCACTGTATTAAATTGCATTTACTATAACACATCAAATCTGAAGAAACATTTGATTTTTTAACATATATAACTTCATAATAACACTGAAGTAGTTCTTTGTTAAAAAGCAGTAATAGACATCTGCAGGCAAATTATTTTAGAAGAAACCAGCACCTAAAGCTACGCAGTATTATCTATGCTGTGGAGTTTTTTTCTTGAAGCAAGGTAAGAACAATCAAAGTACTTTTCAGCTCCATCAGGTGTATAGGACAGACTGTTCAACTCTGTTAAAAATAAGCTCAGAGGTTGTGTGTGCTTCATTATTCCTACTCCCTTCTCACATAAAAGTTCCTCTACTCTCAGTGCAGGAAAGACATGGACTTGGAGTGAGTCCAGAAGGCCACAGAATTGATCAGAAGGCTGAAGTACCTCTGCTATGAAAACAAGCTGAGACACCTGGGGCTGTTCAGCCTGGAGACAAGAAAGGTCCAAGAAGACCTTACTGTGGCCTTTCAATACTTAAAGGGGGCCTATAAGAAAGATGCGCCAAACTTGTTATCAGGGCCTTTTGCAACAGGACACAGGGTGATGGTTTTAAACTGAAGGAAAGCAAATTTACATAAGACATAAAAAAGAAATTTTTTACAATAACGGTGGTGGTAGATGCCCTATACCTGGCAGCATTCAAGGCCAGGCTGGACAGGGCTCTGACAAAGTGGATCTTGTTGAAAATGTCCCTGCTCATTGAAGGAGCAGTTTGACTAGATGACCTTTAAAGGTCCCTTCCAACCAAAACTATTCTACAATTCCATTCTTGTTCCCCCCCCACCTTTCACTGACATCTGTTTTTGTAGGAACAACATACTGTTTGCAAGTACTTTGAGGGAACTTGCTGCACAAGAGCACATTCAAGTAAGCAATTGCAATGAAGACCAATAATTGCTAAATAAGGCACTAATAGCGAGCAGGTGCCACAGAGCTAAATAGTTCATAATAGGAGACTGTAATAGAGTGCAAGTGAGCACAAGAGCACATGGCAGCTGATGATACAACAGCTTTTATTAAGATTGTCTTCTCTGCACTTCATTAAGGACCCCCTGACTGTCACTACTTCACACCCGCATCTCTCCCATGTAGCAAGTCAGGGACATGAATCACCACTCTGTTGCTAAACCCTTTATGCCACTCCATAGGGCTCACTCATTTCCTAGTAACATCAGTGATGAAGGTCATCTCATTTTCTATACACACCAGAGCTTTAGACCTCTCAGCAAAATCTTTTGAATGTTATGTTTCTCCCAGCTTTATGCGATGAAGCTTCATACCACAGAAGTACAATGTAACCATGCAGCACCCTCAGTAAGGACCCTTACTATCTCACGAGCATTAGAGGTGCCACTGCTTCAATGCCTCTATCAATGATGATGCAGCAGGGCTCTGCTCTTTAATACATCTCTCAAAGGCCACCTTGAGATAGCTGATGAAACTCACTGCCACCCTATTCCTGTAACACTAAATTCAGAACATAAAAAATAAACAAAATGTTGCAACCTCAGGTCTGGGACAAACACAGGTTCTGAATCTTGTAAAATAATGTTTTAAAATAAATTTTCCAGTTTAAACAGTAATTACTTGAGCAGATGGTAAGACTAATGTGAATACAAAACTTAATTCAGTGATTTAATCTGTCCATTAGAATGACTTACTAGGACAGTATAGAAAGCCTATGTCAGTCACACTGAATTGTTTTTCTTTTCATGTTCATTTTACTGGAAACAGTATTATTTTATGACACCTACTAAATCTTCAGCATAGAAGTTAAGTCTGATTTTTGTCTCCAAACTGCACTTACAGTACTCTTTTTTCAAATTAAACCACCTCCTTTAATCAGAAGAGAGACAGGTGAAGTACCTTGATATTCTGAGCAGACACTACCACATGACATGTTAATTTTCATTAGATAGGGATGAAGAGACTTTACAAAAAGGAGCTGAATTTTAGTGGCCTGAGGGAGAAGTCTGATGTCCATGTGCCCTGTAGGGAGCCACAGATGACAGCAGCTGAGAACACTGTAATACCATGTCATCATGGACCACAGGAGAGTGTTACAGTACTGAGCATCTTAATGACTGCAGACCTTTTAAAACCTGGGCATCGGAATGGGTTTGGGGCACAGCTCCACTTGTTCCTGCTGTTTTCGCCATCCCCAAAGGATGGTGTGGGGCAGCTGTAGAGACCTGGAGCTCAGGCAGCAGTGGCAGGGGATGGTGCTGGGGAAGCTGTGCCCCAACCACTCTTTTGTCCTGGGCAGTGCCAATCCTGCACGACTCCTGTCCATGCCCTGCTGCTGACCCACTCAGCATCACCTGCAGACAGTTCCTGCCCTTGAAAAGGGACAAATGGTGCACACTGGGGAACAAAGGACCTGAACTCTGGCAGTGGAGGAGCAGCACCAGGACTGGCACAGCACTCAGGAGAGGCCATGGTGCAGGTACGGCTGGGCCTGCCAGGCTAACAGAGAAGGGCACCAAACTCCCACCATGATACCATGATTATATCCAAATTTCTGAGGGCTGGAAGTAATCACACACAAAGTCCCTCTCAAGGCTACCCGAATGGGAGCATGACGTTGTCAGCTCTGTTGTTTTCCACTCAGCTGTGGTGCACAGCCTGGAGAGGAACTGACCTGCACAAGAGCTCAAGTGAGGCAGACAGATATTACAACCAGCAGATTATGATCACATCCATTTTACAAGTGGGGAAACAATGGCCACATGAGTCATGCCCATCTGACAGGATGAATCAGACACTGAATGACAGTGAGAAATTGGAAGCGCCTGGCATAGAAGCTGCTGGAGTCCATCACACTGAGGCAGCTGTGTCTGCATTGAGTAAATGATTCACAGACAATTGCTTCAATCGCTGAATTGCTAAAAAAAGTTTGCCTCAGGATTTCCAGTTATTGACACTACTGACAAAGTCCAAGATCAATTTTTCAGGGCTGATTTTGTTCCAAGTATCGATGGCTACTTGAACCATCAGTTACGCTAACTGAAAGCCATACATCTACTCATTGACACAGTACTCCCTCCCTTCTGCAGCTGCCAACTCCATTCCCCTACCGTTAAAAAGACAAATCCCTAAATAAGCAGGGAGTACAGACACAGCTGGAGGCTAGGATGTGCATTCAAGACTGTTTCAGGGGGTTTATTTGTTTTGTGAATATCCTATTATTAGGTGCTGAAAACAGAGAGATTCTACGTTGCTCCTCAAAATTTCATCTCACATCAAACCAACAGGACAAAAGCTCTCTGAGAATCTTCCTATAATACATGTTTTTTGCTTGGCTCATTATCTCCTTGTGGCATTCTGCTCAGCCTTGCTACTAAGAAAAATAAAGAGGATGGCAAACCTTTTTGTTCCTCTGAGCACATGTGCTCAAAAGCAACCATGACCTTGGGAAAAGCCCACTCAGTTGGGACCTCAGACCTCCCACCAGCTCTGGATTTGGTGTGAGGGTACACAGTTGCTGCTTCTCCTCCAGACACCTGAAATTCTGCTTCAGGCACCTAAACCTTTTCTTTCTCAGGTTGAGAGACAGGCTCACTTCTAGTATTTTAACAAGATGCTTCTTGGACTTCTCATAACACCTAAGCAAGTTTCACTCATTCTTGGGCTCACTGCAGGCATTTCCTCATGGTTCAATACTCTTTCAACAACAGCATCTAGAAAAATTGAAGTGAAATATGTTTGGGGAACTGGATAAAAGTGTAATACCACTCCAACCTCCTTTCAAGACTATTCTCTTATCCCACAAAGAGGCAAATGGAGCCAAAAGCAAAGAAAGACCTGAAGAAAAGAAATAAAATTTACTACAAAATCTTCTGGTAGATACTGGGTTGTTAGAAGTTACTTGTCAACAATGTCCCAAGACCACAGCTGTATTTGCAAATCTTTGCAAATAGCACTGAGCTAGAAAAGATATCATGACAAATTCCAAGAAAGTTGATAGAGTCTTGGAGTGGCAAAACCCATGTTTTGTTGAAACCTTATCTACTTTTACTGTCACACAACATTGTTTCCAATGTTGAAATCCGGCACATACTTCCCAGCCCTTAACTGGCACAGCTATAATGACAAGAATTGCATATGGAACAGCTTCTCTTGCTGTCCTGGAATGCCAGCAACCCATTAGCTATCTTTCAAACCATAATTTTTATTTAGTTCATAGTTTATTGTTTAAAATTCCCAAAAATAACTATAATATTTGTTTATTGTGTTTTCAAGGAGCCCATCTACTAGATGAAAAGCTCTGCAATCACTATTATGTGCAAGACCATTGTATTTACTTGAAAAGCAGCTTTAAAATTAGCAATTGTAATTGTGGAAGTTTTAGAAAGCAATTTCTTAAATCAGATTAGAAATGAAGTGCACCCAAAACACCTCTAATTAGGACTAGTTAAAATATCACCAAATTATATGCCATAGTTTTGACCCAACATCAAACTTCCTCTGTAAAATGCAATCTACATAGCAGAACATATACTTGATCCAACAAAGATGGGCTTGGAACCAGCTCAAACAAACTCGCACAAATGCAGAGTCTTATTGCCTCACTTATCATCAGTGACCATTGAGTCTGAACTGAAGATGTGTTTTTCCCAAAATTAGTTGCTTTTGAGCATGCACTTCAAAATGACAAAACTGCAAAGTGTCAGAACCCCCCCATTCTTCTCAACAGCAGAAATTGTAGAGCAACTGAGTCACAGCAACAGCTTCATTTGCATTGGCACTCATATTGCCTTAATCCAGTCTGAAGGCAGCTTAAATCATGCACGTGACGTATGTCACAATTAGGATTCGCCAAGAACACCAATGCAATCATTTATTACAGCACATGTGGTACGAGGTAACATGTTTAGCTGCAGCTTTCAATTGTACGCCTACTTTATGGGCTAATTCAATATGTCATGTTATCTTCTAAAGCAGTTGCACTGATGTAATGCAGTCAGGTTTTAACTAACTTTGAGTGTCTGCATCTTGTAAGCTATATGAATCAAAACTTGCCCCAAGCTGGTAAATATGAAAACAAGACCTCCTGTGCCTTACCACAAAGCGTGAAGCTCCAATGAATTTCAAGTATTTTGTTATTTTAAGATGTTTTGCTGAATCAAGCACTGTATGATCATGATGTTACATACCGCTATGCGTATAGCGGTATGTAACTGTATATATAACACTATCAAGCTGCAAAACACAATTCTGTGGTATTCAGTGCTGAACTAATTCATTTGTATAGTACGAGTCAAATATAATTTAGAGAGAGACTCTGATGAGAACTTTTTTGAAAGTGACCTGCCTGCTGGAGGGTGGAGGAGCAACTTTGTTGCCTGCATGCTTTGAAGATGATGACAGAGGAGTGATATGGTAGATCATTCCTGTGAAATACTGTAAATGAGCCCAACCTTCAGTGCTCAGATCCATACTGACAGAGAAACGTGACCACCCCATCAGATCTGAGCTTTCTTCTCACGTCCTGGTCAGCCTGTGAAATTATGCCACAGGTCTTTTTGTCTGGAAACTTCAGTGCAATATGTCTCCCTCAGGGCTGAAGGGAAACAGAAAGAGCAAGAACCATGGAAAATAGCATCTCATAATTCTTATTTTCTGTCCTTCAAAGACATTACCACTAGGGCAAGAGTAAGTAGCAGCCAAAACCCTCCACATTTCAGTAATTTCTTATGTGTATGAAAATCTTGTTCAATAAGTTGAAAATAATTTCCCTTTTTCAAATTCTCAGAAAAGTGAACATTTAAGGTATCATGAAACAGTTGACCTAAAAGATTTTTTCTAGAAGTTTATAAGAGAATAAGTATCCCATAGCCTTAGACAACACCTTGCTGGCTAAGAACCTAACTTTAGAAAAAATACACATTTGAACTTGAGAATAGCTGCAATAATTGGAACCATGCTAAAAAAGAACATGCTTCTAATAAATTTTTTTTTAAATCACAACTTTAGCACTTAAAATTCTTTCCCATTTCTTGCTCCTTCTGTTTAAATTCCTCTGGATAACAATTCCAGAGACTGACACACTAGCTCTGTAATATATTATATATAAAATTATATTCGCTTGTGTAGACAGTCTGTAACTGGTTCTCACTGGACACTTGCAATTTGCCAGCAGGTATGAATTAAGATGATTCCTTTGTTTCTTTTACAATCTGTGATCCCACAGTTTTGGGCTGCTTCAGTACATGTCGACATTGACATCATGAACTTGATTTAAGATGACATATTTTGAAAAAAATTGCACATATAGTCAGTGTATGAAGAAAATCTCCAATAGCTCAGCATAATGACATTTCTGTAAGTGGGCAACATTTTAGCAAGCCAGAGCCTCCCCTCTGACTGGAGCTATGCATTTGGAAAGTCACCTGCTCTCGGATCATATCTGAAAGCTGGACAACTGGAAGGTGTTTTCAGACTTTTGTCATCTATCAAAAAAAAAGAAAAAAAAGAGAAAAAAAAAGAAAAGAAAAAAAAGACATCTTAAATTTGGCACACAATGAACTAACATATGAGTTCCTTAAAGCATAAGGCTAGAAGCAATTATCAGGAAATATTAATTAGAAAGGCTGAGAAGCCATTTTGCTTCATAAGAGTAAAAGCAGAATTCAAAAAAAAATTTGGTACCACCACGTTTTATCTATATCACATCAAAAGTGAGTGCTCGGCTTTTGACTTTTCACTGGAGACACAAAAGAACAGGAAATCAGTTCAGAGCGAATCTCTAGCTGTAAGGTAATCTTGACCTATAATGCTTTTCAAAATCAAATATATCCAGTATTCCAATTTAAAATAATACACACAGTCCTATAAATACAACATTTTCATACAATTATAATCCTACTACTAGCAGAAACAAGGCTCTCCAAGACAGAATTTCCCAGTCTATTGTTTTCATGACACCAGAAAATGACTGGTGATTTAGAAGAAAATCCTGATCAAATCTGTATTTTCATGTGTATCCAATCAAATAAGAAAAAACAGGAAAGACTACAACCAATAATTGGACAATTATTTGAAGTTTAATGCATTTTTTTCCATTGTGCACAAGGTGACTGTAGAATGTAGACTCTTCCAGAGGTGTATCAAAAGTTGTTGTTACGTGGACACTGTCTCAACCTCAGCCTGTTGCCACTGTGAGCCCAGGGTGGTCTCATGATCATGAACTTCCTGTGGGATCTGTAGTGTGGATGGCAACCTGCTATTACAAGAGAACTGCCTATGAGAAAATACTTCAGGCTAGAATAATGGAAAGGACACAGAATAAGGTCTTCAAGAAGGATCTATTAACGCAGGGCAGAGTGCTCTCACCATCAGCTCCTGAAGAAAATCAAGGCAACATCTTTAAACCTCTCCTGCAAATAGATGAATTATTTAGAGAGAAAGATTTAAATACGCACCGAAATAGCAGACGCTCAGAAAATTTAAAAACTACTTTGTTTATAAATTACAGGTCCATGATTATTATCAGTTTTCAGTTCCAACATCTGGATCATGAGAACAGATTTTTTAGAGGTGCAAGTGAAACAGAACAGCATTATTCAAACCAGAGGAAAATATTCTCTTAATAAACTTAGTCACTTTTATTAATTTTTATTCTGATTAAATTTCTGAACTGGAAAACAAGATGTCCCATATCTTTCCCTGATGAAAAAGACACCCCAATTCAAAGCCACCTGAAGCCATTCATCCTTTTCCCAGTATCTGTGAGCCCTGGAGGAAGCTAGTTCTTTTACTGACTGAAGTCATGTTCACAATATTTATGAGATGGAAAGAGGGCTTGCACGCACAAAAATCAGGATTCATGTCTTTTCTGGAGAACATTAGTGCCCATGATAGGACACAACAGCCCATGTAGCTACCAAAGATGGGGAGGATATAGTACATTGCTAATGAAAGCACTTCAGAACATTAGCATCAGTGAAATACATTTATACCTATTTTAATCATCTGCAATTCTCCACCCAATTTTCTATGACAGTTAAATAATCTTGACAAAAAATAAGAGCTGCTTAGATGAAGAAAATGTTGGATCTATTTCCAGGATTTTTTCCCTTCTCTCCTGCGCTGAAGCAAAGGACGTATTTTACTAGCAGACAGAGCTGGGTCTCTTAAACATAAACATAAGAAACACTCTTTCACTGTGAGGGTGACCAAGCACTGGCAACTGGCTCTGGATGGCCTTGTTTTAGCAGAGGGAATGGACCAGATGTCCTCCATCCTCCAGAGGTTCCATCCAACCTCAGTCATTCTGTGCTTCCGGGACACTGACTGATTCCCTAAATAAACACCATACATCACCTTGCTCCAGCAAATCGCATCTTATTATTTATGGTATTCAAATAATTGTAAGAATATTTTGTAGAGATAAGAAAGTGGCAAAACTGATAGCTTACTGAAGACCATAGGCTTGTGATGATTAAAGAAAAAAACAACACTTGGGGGAAAAAAAAGCTTAAGAGTGTGTATATTTATGTATATGAATTAGTAGTCAAATGCTTTTAAAAAAAATGTCCTTGGGTGGAAAAGGTCTTAATTGTTCATCAGGCACTCCACCTGGGCCATATGTCAATATTTAAGCATACAAAATCTATCTCAATGTTGCTGTGGAAAGTTTAACACAGAATTTATTTGCTTTTGTGGAAGAACTCTGCTATTTTTAACCACTGATGCAGCAATATATATTTTGCTAGAATCCTAACAAATCATCTTTTTGACTGAATGCTATAGGCCTCCAAGGGAGAATATCAAAGGTAAATAACCACTTCACAGAAAAATTCAAATTTTTCTTCGAAAAGCTGAGGTTACTGGATACACATAAATATGTCAAATCAATTATGAGGAGAAAGCCCAGGCATAGTTAGTGCTGGAAGTCACTTCAGGGTACCTGTGCAAATACATATTCTTTGAAGGCTGCTTTTGACTGCTTGTTCCAGTTGCATTATACTTATCGGCACAATGGGCAGAGCAGAAGGGCAGGAACATGGGCATGTATGACACAGCACAGACACACCAAACACGCACTTTAAAACTAGAAGGCAGGTTTCACAGAACCTTTGGTAAGACTTATATACAATTGTCCTACTTCCAGAAACTCTTTAAAGTTTACTGAGAAATTTCTGTGTGGTGTAGATATCCAACAAATCTCAACAGAAGACTTGCTGTCACGGAAAAATGTGCTGGTTTTAAAGAGATGAGGGTGGAAATTTAATACTTCTGCTTTGGCAAAGATGATGTTTCCTTGCATCCAGAACTGAACACTCCTCTATACAGTACTAGCCAAGTGCCTGGGGAAATTCAGAAATGCCAATTCCATTGATCTCCAGAATGGCAGAAAGTATAAAACTGAACAGGAATTGTCCAGCTTTCCTCAGCTATGGGTTTTTGCAACTACTGCAACTGCTCACTCTATTTACATTGTCTGGATGAAGCACATTTGTCAACTGGTGCAAAACGCAACTGCCTTGAGGATGAGCACCACTGGTGACTACTCTTTATCTTTCTCTATGCCAGTTCACTGAACATGGTCTGTCCCAATGCAGATAAATCCTGGAATGCTAATTCATTTACCCATGCCTCAACAACACTGTTTTACTTTACCAGAAAAAAAAATTAAGGCATTATAAGCACTCTAATGCATGACATTATAGCATCAATCAGATGCTACCAGTATTTTGCCTCTAGTTTTAGAGGAAGGCTAGATCTGGCTCCTATTAAGCAGCCTAGAACTGCCACCTCCACAAACAGAAAGCCATTTAAAGAATTTTCTAGTCTAATGCACTCCAATTGAGTTACAAGGTAATTACTGTTCTTACTTGATATGAACTACACCATTCTGTATGATCCCATTACAATACCCTTGGAAACCTTTAAATAAGCTTTTGACACAATCAGTGTATGTCAACTTCCCTTTATTATTCTGATACTTTGATATGGCAACCCAACTTCAAATAAAGGTTCAGAAATCCTAAGTATTGCTTCAACATCTTTAATATTTTGAAGGTGGAATTCTTCCCATCAGCTAAATTTTAAGACAGAAAGACAAGGAAGAGTTACAGAAAAACAAGACACTGTGAAGTCCCATTGCAGTCTGAAAGACATTACTAATTACATATTCAAAACATAGCATTTTAAGGGAGAGGATGAAGAAAACAATCACAAAAGGAATGGCACCGAACAAGACAAGACACAGAATTTCCTTTTGCAAAGCCTCCAGGTGCATGTTTTCGTTTTGCAGTATCAGTCCCCAAGCCACTCTGGTTGCGGTTTTGAACTGTCAGCCTGCGGCAAGAAACTAATGCCCTTAAACCTCTTAAGAAGGATACCACAGAATGATTGGGAACAGCATCCTAATTCAACCCATGGCAAGAAATGCCGCAAGGCTGTGGATTGACTACGGGTCAAAATTACAAGCTAGAAACAATTAATCAAAAATGAGTTCAATAAATGCTTAAAGACCAGAACCAGCTGAGGTATCGCTAACTTTGCCGTCCACTCAGACAGGTGTTGGGTCTGATGATTAAAGACGAAGAGTTAAAATAAAGGAAGTCATCAGACCTCTTGAGTCTGCAGCTTGTCCTGTTTCTAAAAATACTTTAAAAAATCTTCAAAGGAAGTTGCAAGGCAAATGTCAAGAGGCAAATGTTTCTTGTTCCTAATTTTGTCATGCTAAGCTGGAGCACACAAATGCTTAAAATAGCACATGACCCACAGCACGCTACATATATCTGAAAGCAGGCACTGATCTGGGGTCAGCCTGGGTTTGCCTTCTCTTGTAAGCACGTAATGTGGGTGTGGCATCCAGAACATCCTGCAGAAGAACAGGACAGGCAGAGTGGAACAGAATAATAAAATAACAATAGCTTGATTTTATTTGTCAAGGGTCAGATGAAATAATATTCTTTTACTTATTGCTCATAACTGAATGCTTCTGAGCTAACAGTACTTACATTTCCTCAGTGGTAGGCTAGAAAAGTTGAAGCTGAGGACATCAGTTTGGAAACAAGTAGCAAAGACAGAATTAAAAATTCAGATCACTGCTTGCCCATGTGACTGATGCACAAAGCTCTGACGTAGTTTCTGATTCAGAAGCTGCGCCTGCTGTGCCACTCTCTGCAATAAATTGCTTTTTACATACATGGATAAGCAATCTAATCAAATAAGGATTTAAAGCAGGATGTGCTCAAAGGAACTGCTGATTTCTCTTAAAGCCTGCTATTGCTTTTTCTGGGTTTCTATACATATTAAATAGTAGATGAGATTTATCAGAGGCAAAAGGTGAGTACAAATACCTAGGTAGGCAAATAATCTTCTCAGATTTTTTTTGTGCCACTCTCCTATTCATGGGGCATACTCCTGCTTGTAAGAAACTCCAGTTATCACCAAGAGCTACATCAATTGCCAAGAGAGACCTGGTTTTTAGCACATTTGATTCACTGCCCCTTGAGAGATCATTTGCAGCCAGAATGCCAGTCTCCTACCCAAATGACCTGCTTATTCTTTCCAAGTTTTGTCAGAACAGCCATGGTCAGGTGATCGCTTTCTGAAACTCTCAGACTGGCTCTTTTTCCCCTGCCCCAACACGAACAAGAGACAGCCAGCAATATCCTTCCTCACACATCTGGAATTTGCTGCTACATTATGGTGCCTGAAACCCAAATGGGGCATTTGCACATTACACATTGGTCAAACGCTTAGGAAGAAAGCCCTCACCTAATTTAAGTGCTGTTTTCTAACCTCTGGAGTGCTGTGGGTCTTCTGACTATCTATATGCTCCTATGACACCCACTGTTAAAGCCACTGGACACCAGCTGGTGATGGACACCTGCAGGTAAGGACTAGAACTCTTTTAAATTTCACCCTAAATTCCTGCCACCATCTTTGCTGGACTTGTGAAAATAACAAGAAAAGGCTGCTCTTAAAAGGCATAAAAGCCCGTTTTAAGCACAGAAGCTGCATTTTTAATTTTGGATTCCACTCATTAAAACAATGGCTGTAAGCCTGCCTTTTAAGGTAGGAACTTCAAACATAGTCTGTATTTTAAGGAAACTTCAGATGTCCAACTGCTAGACTGTGATTTATATGATCAACTGTGCAAAAGTAGGTCATAATATTTCTAGCAATGAGAAAAATTGAGTGAAAAACAGCACAATATTAGATGTAAGAGGAATTAAACCCACGGTAAAAATTCACAGCAAACTAGATCTCATTTATATTGCTGCTCATAAAGATACTTGTTCGATTTTGGGAAAAACTACCTTTGTCAGAGTTGTTGTCTAAAGCAAAGATTATCCATTCCTCAAGGCAAAAACTGTTCATTAAGAACTCTGCAGCAGAGTGGAACTAGAAACTAAAACTATAATGAACAAAGAAAATTAACTATTTTCAACCATATCTCCTTATATGTAATTTATTATTCAGACACTCTTTGTGTGAGATGTTCTTACCTCGTTTATGTTTCAAATTTTCTTACTGACTCTTACTGACTTTCTAAGTTAATGGTTCCAACAAAAGGTATTTAATGAAACATTTGTCTTTTTAGTAAGAGTTGTAATATTTCTTGGGAATGCTACAAAGTGAAGTTTTATTAAAAGTTTACTTCTCCACAGATTCTGCAGCTGTAATAGATGTCCTTTTCCATGGGTTTAGGAAGAGTAGAGAGACTAAGAAATCCAGTAATTTCAGAACAGAATTTGAAACAGGCTGATCAGTGCTCAAAGCTAGAAGGATACTGTCTCCTTGAACACATGGGAATGACCTCCACAAACTTTCATTAGAACCAACATGTAAAACCAAGTATACACACAATATTATCAACAAGAAGCATGTTGATACTGAAAGACATTTCGTTATGGAGAACTATTTTATCTACATCTGATATTTTACCCAGAAAATATATTACTTTAATTTGTGCTGTTTAGTAACTCCCCGTTATGAGAACTTTGTTTTAATTGCTTCAAACTTTGCAATGCTTTGAATAGTTTTTAGCACACCCTAAACCACAAAAAAAAAAAAAAAAATCAAGGTAAGGAAAAACTACTCAAGAGACTGTGACAGACATTTTCTTAGTGATTTCTTAGCTGCTCTCAACTTATTAGGAAATAATACCTTACTAATTTTAGGCTCTTTTTCCCCCCTAAAAATTAGTATTACATTTGAGATTAGGAGTCAGATTCTTGTAAACCACTCAGGAGTTAATAGACTTTTGGTCTCATGTCACTTCAAAGATTCTGAAATTCTTGTTTCATTTTAGTACTTAGAAAAGAGAACAAAATTTACAAGAATGTCCTCAGCAACAAGCATTAACATTACCAAGAATAGAAGAAATTGAAATTTGACGCAAAAACCCCGAGGGAATGATACCAGCGCATAAAGAAAACTAACTGAGCAGTTCAAAGACCTGAGAGTACTGATATCTTCTTTATACAGAAATGATAAGCTTTCAAATTATCAATAAGATGTTGTTCCTCTCTGAATGACTCTACACCCACAGAGTGAGACTGTTGATTGTGCCTTATATTTGTGGAGCATTGAAACACATAGTTAAGGGCAATTACTAACCAGTTATCTTTTGGCTGCCTCCCAATCCCTTCCACAATTTCTTGATCTCATCTCCAGCCCTCTCAAGCAGAAGCACATTTCCATCGTAACTTATACTTTGGGCATATGAATCCACTGCTACTCCCTGTCCATCCCCTCCCTGTGTCCTAAATGCATCCTAATCCTTATTGCAGTGGCATGCCTCCCTCCCTTGTGTTTTGAAGAAATCAGTGACTTATTTAGTCAGCTGAAGCTGGTTATTAGTAAAACTAATACATTAACTGCCATTCAGCAGAGTATTACAACTCGTGAAAAAAACTGCTCCAAAAACAACTGTCCCATCTCCGGACTTTACATTTAACCATGTGTTACTTTTCCTGAAGACACAAGTTAGCAACGTGATGTCCAAAACTGAGTGCAGTTGCCTTGCTGCAATAGCAGCATACAGCAGAGTCTGAGTGCTTTGCTGGAGATCTCTGTGCTGCAGCAATGCCACAGCCAAGGGCGGGAAATCTGGATGGAAGGAAAGGCCAGTCTCCCTCACAGCTATCTGCCATTACAGCTCTCAGGGAAGAGGCAAACATGGGACTGTTGCTACCTGATTCATCCACAGTCCAGCTTGTATGCTGGAAAAAATGGGAGGAGCAGAGATATCAATTTGATCACTAACCAAGAACTAAGTGCATGACCGCTAGGATACTGCCAAGTTGATACCTACACTTTTCTCAGAGCTTGGTTCTGCAACCAATTTTTTAACTGTGGGATTTCCAAACTGTCGATATCATGTAAATACTTACCATGTAAATTAAATATCCAAAGGATAGGATTTGCTAAATCTCATTGTCAATTGTTGCATCCCTGTGGCATGGAAGGCTCCAAATGTCAAATAACATATTTCAGGGAAGACAACAATATGATGATGCCACTGCATGGGTTATACAGGATTTGTCTTCCAAGGCTCATTATAATTTAATTCAAAATTTAAGAACATTGGCAGGTTTACTCTTCTATTTTTCAGCTGAGGTAGTATATCCATAGGAAAAGTGAGATGATGTATTTTTGCTTTTGGTGATAATTTCTCATCACAGAAATATATGTATTTTTCTACATTAGTAGTTTGCATACCAACTTCATCCTGGATCTCCTCTGCCACAGCAGGAACATTATAGAGGAAGGAGAGAGACTGGTTCATGCGTTCATATATCACACGTAGATGTGTCATAACCTACAGAAACAAAAGTATTTGAAGGAAGGGAATACTACGGATAATTCAACATTATCACAAATTTTATAGGTTATAGGAAGCAAGACAGTTTTCACTTGTGCAGGTGTAAGAGTCCAGTGTGCTCTATGTACCAAAATTGTCAAACCCATTACAAAACTCACCTCTCTCCTACAGCTGCTACAAAAATAGCGTTCTAGATGCTCTTCCATAGCAACCACCTGAAATCCCATGGAAATGCAGTAATTTAAAAGTAGGGGTTTACATTTGCTATGGGGCAGAACATGCATACAAGCAGCTATTGTGGCAGAAATCCACAGCCTCATTCTTCTTTCAGCAACATTTATATTTGCCCATACTCATAAGTTTTCACATAACACATAAACCAAGTGAGGCATAGTGATTACCGCATCAGAATGTTTCAGGTGTTTGGTTTTATTTATTTATTTATTCATTTATTTTCTAATCCAAATACTGCAAAAAGAAACAGCTCTCCAAAGAAGAAGAAAAAAAAAAGGTTTGTAAAAACATTTGCCAGCTTTCTCAGCTGCAAACAAAAGTATTTCCACCCAGAAGCATTACTGCATCCTCTCATGTGATTACAGCTCTACTGCTTCAAGTGCCTGCACATTGTTATGGGTTGAGTTATGACATCACGTAATCTGTGCTTCCCCAGGGTACTCTTCACAAGTATCACCTTTCTTCAGTAGAAGGAGAAACTGAGGTGCATCTTAAAAAACTTAGAAGACTGACAAGATAATTAGGCCTAACAAGTAAAACGAGTTGCAGACAGCAATTTTAATGAAACAGCAGCATGATTTCTTCACATCCAAATAAAATATTTATGTTTTTGGACAAAATATTTTGGTTTCCATTTACCACTGAAAAACATTTTACAAACAGATCTTCCAGACTACATTTCCCCAACCTTCTTACCAATTCAAGATGCAAAGATGCTATATCAATACTCATTCCTACAATGACATGTTAGGCAATACACTGCACTTCTTCCATTTATATGTTAGTTTCTATTCTTCACCAGTGCTGCCACACAACCTGCACTCTGCAAAATTCCACTGATTTTTGTTATTAAATAATCCAGTGACTTGGAAAAAAAGAAGTCACATTAGATGCTTAAGACAAGGCAAAGACAACAGTCACTGCAAAAGACTTTTAGAAGTGTGCATTTCTTACTCCAGCAATTTCAAGACAGCATGATCTCAATGTACACATTTGGCTGAAATAGGCATTTGAAAATCTAATCTGCTATCCAGGGAGGTACATGGTTTTGATTTTTTTTTAGTGATGTCAGTCAATTCAAAAACTGTGGCTGGAACAGTGCCTGCCATTAAATCCTACAGAGGGAACAGCAGCAGACTCCACAGATTCCAGCACACTGTTTTTACAGGTTATCCATTGTGACTCTAATTTTAATTGCTGTTTTGAAAGCCAGCTACATCTTCAGTCTTGGGTGTTTTCTTTTTGCTTTCTTACCCTCTATGATTTATGAAAGCAAGATAAAAGCTGTTCCAAAACATGCATTGAGGACTATAGTAACATTCAGCAGTTAAATGCCGTGAACTACAATGTCTATTTTAAAAGAACACAATAAACTCGAGTGCATCACAGTATTCATATTTATAGACATTACAAGTGCCTCTGCAATGACTATAGAAAGGTTGGTCGCAGTCAGATGGCTACACCACTTCTGGTTCTGCCACTTCAGCTGAGGGAAGCACAACCATGTGATGTTGCTAAATCTAAAACTGATGTTTTCCCAAAGGTATTATTTACCAAAGCACTAACAAAGACTCTCAGCATTAATGCTCTGAAAGGCTCCCCAGGACATGTCCATGACTGACTCACTGTCCAGACAGACAGAAAACCTGGTTTTAATTCTTCTCAGAAGAAAAATCATACCCACACTACTACATCACTTTGCTTAAATCTTCTGACAGAAAGCAGATTATTTTTGATTGCTTTTAAAGCTGTCCACAGAAAGGAGTTGGGTATTTTTTTAAAAAACAGGTTGACAGAAATTTCACAATAGTTATGAACTAACACAACCTAACTGTCAGTGGGGATTACCTGAGATCGGATTTGGGCAGCTTTCTTTGGGTCTACCATGCGGACATGTTCAAAGTGTTTGAGAGTGTGCTGTCTGTCTTTCTGCTCAGCACGCACATACTTCTTCAGCATGTTGAATACATGACGAGGCTACAGGGAAGAAAAAGAAGAAAAAACCATCAGTTTAGAACAACACATGTTTTCATTTCTTGCACTGGAGACGTATCCCAAGCCAAAAGCCATTTGTGCTATCTTCTGAAGGCAGGTCTGACTTCTATATAAGGAATATCCACTCAACTGAACACCATCAGGATGCACCATTAAATAGTAGTTGTAGGCAGTAGGTAATGTTCCTGAGGAGGGTGTTCAGAGTTTCTATGAATAATCAATCCTCAGACTTGACTGCAAAACTTAAGGAAAAAAAATTTCACAACATTCCTCCCCTGTCACTACTGCTACTCCACCAGAGGAGAAAACAAAGAGGAAAAGAACCACTGAGCTGAGCTGAGGTACAGAACATACACATCCAGAACACACAACTGACTAAAAACCCATAAATAAAAAAGAGATATCTGCCCAGTCTTCCGAAGTTTCTCAGCTTAGATGTCAGATTT
This sequence comes from Falcunculus frontatus, assembly GCA_013398115.1. Taxonomy (NCBI): domain Eukaryota; kingdom Metazoa; phylum Chordata; class Aves; order Passeriformes; genus Falcunculus; species Falcunculus frontatus. The sequence goes on along the minus strand of VZRV01009252.1, from coordinate 61,846 downwards.
TGTAAAAATCTGAAGTCTATTGCAAGTAATTTTAATTAGTAAAACCTATTAGGTATACACCTTCAGGCATGTAATTGAATACAAAGAAAAGATCAGCAGCTGAAGGGAACTTGAAAATATACATAGTGATGGCAGAGCACTGAAGGCTAAGACATGTATTCCTGTGTACTTTCCTGCTCTGCACAATACACTGCCAAAACAGGAAGAGTTCTCCAGCATCCAGCTAAGACATCCATTTTTAACTGAGATTATGATGGATTCTGGAAATGCACTCGCCTTCCCTCCATTCCCACTTGTGGTGCTGTGCTTGTGCATCTTACCTGAAGCTGCTGAGCAGTGAGAAGGCATAGAAAGGTGACCTTACTGTGCGGCAGATTAAAGAATGAGCAGAAGTGGTAAACAGCTTGTCTAGGCACTGACAGTGACACAGAAAGAAGGTGTGGAAGTGATAAAGTAAGTGTCAGGAGCTCTGTGCACAGCTTTCCGAAGCAGGAAGAACTGTGGGTGAAGGTGAAGTTTTAAGAAGACTTAGATTCATGGACAAATATGGAGCCTAAACTGATTTAACATTTACACAAGAGATAAATACTAAGATATGGAGTCCAAAGATTTCAGAATCTCTTCAGTTTAAGAGAAGCAACAGATTCAAAAATGTCTGAGGAAAGTAAACCGAAGGTTATTTGGAGAAGATATGTCAGACAGAAATAGAGAGATGTGAAGTCATGTCCTGCCAGAGAATTAAACTTGGTGTCTCCATTGCTGAAAATTCATTCATGAGGAAAATAATTCCAAGTCCCCAAAGCCAAGTACTCTCAGATGAAGTTGCAAGAAACTGTGGACAAATGCTGGAAAGTGAGTAATCCTCACAACCTTGTGGCAATGGCCAAACAACTGAAATGTCAACTGTAAAGCTTTATCAAAATGAAGGCTAGAAGACCAGAAAGTTTAACAACAAGAAGAAAATTCTGAAGACAGAAAATTTAGCTACCTTTCCTGATAATTCAACTTTTCTTGCCCCCAAGACACATCAAGGTAACAGGCTAGGGTAGACTAGACAGAAAAGGATTAATTTTAATTTTTTTTTTCAAGAGATATTCCATGTTAAGTATCATGTCTAAAACCAGAAGGGAATAGCTTTTGTTTTCCCATAGTGTGACTGTATTCATTGGAATGTGTGAATGAGACTTTACAACTGGACTTGTTAATAGGACAACAATCTTGAAAATACCTAACAAATACCACTAACAGCAGTAGTAGTCACTTGGGTACATTGGCAGTCCACTTTCAGTGCCTTTTCTAACACTGAGAAATGTCCCACACATATCATTATAAAGGAGAAACAGAGATGTGTTCCTCCAGCATGTCTGATCAAGAAATCTTCCTGTGATGGCAGCAGAAATCCATAATTCAAGTTTAGGACAATGAAGGAATATTTAATGCAAGGTGTTTCCTTAGAGGGGCAGAGATTGCTTTTTTCCAAGCAGGAAGAAGACCTCAACAAAACACTAGAAACTCACAGTGTGTAGGAATACAAACCTACAGAGTTTCAGTGGTTTGGTTTTAAAACTATCCATATGCACGCTTCTATGGAAAGAACAGGATTCCCTGAATGGAACGCTGAGACCTGAGATACATATGTACCCAGGATCCTCTGATGTGGAAGTTGAAATGGATTAGAAGACTTACCACATAGACTTTTTTTGCCAAAAATGTCTTTATTGTGACCTTTAGGAAACATGCCCTGCCCCAGCTCTTAAGGTAATACAGTGGGTCATTTCCACATGGATCAAAAATTCCCAAAAGGTGGTGGTATCCCTTGAACATCTGACATGAACTAAACCAGCTCTTCTTCCTTTCTGGAAGTCCCAGCTACACTGGATCAGGTCAGACCTCCAACTTGCCCGACTATTTTGCAGCGCTTCTGCATCATGGCTTCAGGGCTGTGGCTGGAGGCAAAACTGCCAGAGTTGGTGATGAACAATGACAACTCTTCACTGGGCTTTGCATACCCCAGCGTGGCACCCACCATAAATGAGGACCACATTCTACAGCTGAATATAACTTAGACTGCAAAAACAAATTTTAAAAATTATTTGATAATTTTCTTCTTGATGCAGAAAGCAGTAGACTTACTTCTTGCAGAGTTTTGACAAATTTCTGCATCAGCAAAAGTAGTTCACCTCAAGTTTCATCTCTGCGTTGTACTTCATACCCATTTGCTTTTAAATGTCGTTATTGAGAGAACTGATTCTACTTAAAAGCCCCACACATACAGACACTTTTTGCAGAAGTACTTCTGTTGCCAGATTAAAAATTGTTTGCAACTGGTGGGTTAATACAATGCTTATTCTTCCAAAACCACTGGCCCACAGAATTGCAATAAATTTATTCTGTAGGAAGAAGAACTGAAAAGCAACCAGCCCAGTTATGACATTTCAAGGAAATCATTATCATATATATGTTTCTTCTGGGAAAACCTATGAATATGTATGTAAAATATAGTATCTTAACAGTACTCAGCATGCACAGTTTTGGAGGAGATGTCCCCCCATGCATCTGGCTGAATAAAGAATGCTTGCTTCTTAATGCTACTGTAGTGATAAGGAGTTTTTATTTTTACTGATTTTTGGTAACACTTTCAGCAGGATTCACGTCCAAATCCAATACACCAAGTAGTGATATGAAATCCTGTGATGGTAGACTACAGGGGCCACAAGGAATGGTCTAGGCCAAGCACAGAGGTAGGGAAAGGCACCACAGGCTGAGGGGATGCACCCAGACCCCATGTCTGTAGCCATTTTCTCCACAGCCATCTATTACTTTGACCCTAGGCAGGAACCTTCAGACTAAATTATAAATCAAAGGGGTTCTATTTACAGCTAAATTACGTTCCCAATGTCAGGCCTCAGCTCTGACATCGTCTATGGCAGAAGAACAAACGGCTGACACATCTTTGGGCCAGCTTGGCCCCTCTTGCTCTTCTTAAACAATGTACCAACCACCAAACTTCTTTAAAAAATTCTGGGTCTAACACTTGAAATTCTGCTGTGTGTTTCGCCAGGGAAAACTGTGCATGTTTATGTCTTAGTAAAAAACATCTCACAGAATAACTTGGATCAGCCACCAGTGGCTACCTAAGCCTCATGAAATAATTCCACTATTTTCAGTGATCTGTAATCTCTACCTGTTTTGTCGGCTTGCTTCCATTTTTTCTGTTTTGGTCTTCCTCTGAAGGCAACCAGGATACTACTGAAGACACTGGTGACTGTCACTTAGGCAGTGACAAGAATGGCCAGTGACTTCCTAGGCAACAAGATCCAGCACCAAATTCTGAATACATTTTATTTCATTAACTGTGCTGATTAGTTAGGAATAATATGGCTATTGTGTACTCCAAAACTATGGACCGGCTGGCAAGAAGCTTAAATCCAGAGTCTCATGGCACACACTCACTGTTCAGGCAAATGCAGCAAAAAAGACACACCTAATAGGATGTGAACCTACCAGCTATTTTAAGCACATACTGTAACACTTTTTGCTCCCATCAAACTCATTCCAAAGCTCCCCCTTCTCAGAAGATTCAAACACCTGTTTTTTATCTACAACTGAGCACAGATTGATCATAGTCCTTCTTACAAGCTATTGTGACCGTCCAACAGATGTGCTCATGTCTTCAGGTATTTTATAGCTGTTAGTTTAAAATCCTGTTTATTCTGGAGAATGTTGTCTAAGTACTATTTTATATAGCTTTCCTGAGTATATGGGGACTTGAATGCATTCAATACATTTGGTACAAAGTAGACAGGTTCACAATGTATGTGGGCTACATAGACTACCTAGGGTGACAATGCGCCATTAAGAAGTAATGTTCTACCTAGAACTGAAGAGAATATGCCTTGTCTCTTATATGGAAGATGATTCTTTCTGTGATCTTGTATATGAGATCTAAAATGCCTACAATCCAGTTTCTAGCAAATTACATACAAATACACACCCATAAATAAATATAAACATGCAGATGTCCCCCCACCATGATCTCTATACTGATCCTAATCTGCTATTTCAGATTCTAAGGGAGTGATGAAACAGTGCAGTTTCATTAAGTTTGGGAAATGGAAACATCAAATGTAGTTTGCATGCCTAAAATCTATCCTCATGAAAAAAAATCTCTGCTCGTGGAAATCCAAAATACCTACTACAGAGAAACCACATAAAAACCATATTAAAGCATTTCTGTGTATTGAAAATACAACTTCCCGGCTTTGTGCCATGGAACTTCCACGGGAAATTCTGAGCTGGCTTATAATTTTGATCAAAATTCACTCTAAATCAGAGAGGAAACTTTCACAATGCTGTATTGTGCTACATTGTGGGAATCCAGAGTACAGGGACCCAGCCCCCCGCCCCCACTCCAGCTTTGAGCTTCAGCCACACCCCTGGTGCCCAGACAGCCCAGCCCCCGGCAATCGGGCCCGGCGTGCCTGCTGCCGGCCCTACCCCGTCCTTCTCTGATGCTGCGGCACTGCTGCAGCTGACCGCAGGCAGCCCAGCGTCTGGACTGCCTCCGCCGCTTGCACCACTTCCACCTGCAACTGCACAGACCCCTTCAACTGCTCCGACGAGCATAGCCCCTGCCTCGGCTTTGGATGTTTCTCCATCACCACAGCAAGCCTCAGCTTATACCCACGAATTGCCAACAGCTGCTCCCTCACTGCAACCAGACATTCCATCGCTGCTGCACAGTGTACCACCTACAGCCACCTTTTCTCAATCAACATACGTGGTCCCTGATACTGGAACAGCATACCCGGCTGCCACTATCCAGCCCCAAGCTCAACCACAGGACTGGTCTCAGTCTTTTTTAACCCCACCTCCAAAACAGGCAGAGAAATATTCCCTGTACTCTGGATTCCCACACTACATAATCTTGCCTTTAGAGAAAAATCAATCATCAGTCCCTTCCAATTACTGCTCTTGGAATGTGCAACAATTGCTTCTTTTCATTCACTATTCTGAATACCTTGTGTACCGTATTCAGTACATATTTCACTTGCTACATTATTAACTTGCAGGTCATGTTTCATCAAGGAGAAGTAGCTCATTTTAGAAACATTCAAGGAAAGTTGGATAGGATGAATGCAACACTTATCATGGGCAAGACAAATAAACCCCCATCCAGATACCTGCCCTGTGGAGTTAAAGATGGCTTCATAATTTCTGCTAATTTGTAACAAAACATGTTATCTCACACATCAAAATCACATGGCTATAATGGTGCCCAAGACTTACATTTGCTTCCCCTCTAACCCTGGAGGGACTCCTCCAGGGGCCAAATAAAATGAAAACTATTTGATTCAATCTAATTATTTGTTTTTTAATATTTCAACTTACTGAACTTTGACAAATTAAGACAAATTTTGTTTCTGCTCACTATTTAAAAACTCTTAAATCTAGATATAACGAACCCGCCAGGGTTTAAAACAAGACACTCTGGATTTTTTCACACAAAAGCTTCAGAAGGCACTGGAAAATGGAATTAGGTGACCACATTTCTTGAAATCTGACTTTGTATAAAAACAGAGCTGAAATCCACGCTCTTTCACAAAAAGCCTTCAAAATTAAGTATATGTGAAGAATTCCACAGCTGGAAGTTTATGTGTTTGAAGGAGCAGAGCTAAAGGGTGGAGTATTAGAGCTGGACTGTTGTTTCCTGCTGCAGAGAAGGACTTTTATCACCAATTCAGCAGCAAGACTTTGGCCTGCTTCCAACTGCAGGTTTTCCACAGAAACCTGCTTGGACTCAGGAAATGCTTTGAGCTTCCCAAGCACTGGGGTGTCGCACTTGAGCACGAAAGAATCTTGCAGACTCAAGCAGTCAGGATAGGACCACCAGGCAGGAAAAGCCCCTGCCCTTCTTTATTCAGTCATTTTTATATGTTTCTAAAGACAACCGTGGATTGGAAGATGAGGTTACCACCTCTCCAATTCCACAGGACACTGACACAGTCTATCACCTTTCTCCGCCTTAGGAGAAAGGAATTCAAAACAATACAGGAATTCAAAACAATATAGGCCAGTTAGGAAAACAAGGACTATGTTTATAGAAAAATGCATGAGAAATTCTATCACAGAAATAAAAACATCGAAACACTGCAGAACCCAGGGCGACACTGGGGCACTGAGCATGGATCCCCATGGATTCCTCTTCCCTGTCCAAATAGCCAAACCTGACTAGTTTCAACCCATGCTGTCCTATCTCTGTGAACAGACACTGCTCCCAATCATAAAAGGTACCAGAGTAAATTCTGAAGAGGAAGAAAACATGGGAAAAAAAATCAGATGGATTAATGCTAGGGTTGATCTTAATGATCCTGCTCTTCTCAGCAAGAATTTACATTTCAGTAAAATAGTGCTGAATTAGAAGAGAAGCATTTTAAACTGATTTTAAGGATTATATGCTAACTTTAATTTATACACAAAGTAAAGAGGTTAATTAATTGCCTTTCAAAGTTTTCCTGTATGTTTCCCTCCTCTGAAACCCTTTATTTCATCAATTTTCTTTTCTGCTTGTCTTTGTCACACACCACCAGCTTCCCACAGATAATGTGCCTCTCTTACCAACAGAGATTAAAAAGGGAGACATAAATACACAAAAATTTGACATGCTCATGAAAGAGGGAATACAAGCACATTGCAGAATCAATCTGCTCAAAAAGAATGATAGATTTGAATTCCCCTATTTAACATACAAAATGAAGGGGAAAATTTCCAACTGTTTTAAAAACTAGAGGCATATTGCTTCCAGCTGCTACTAAACCTCCTTTCCTGTAGTAAGACCATCAAACAGGATGAAACAATACAGTATTTTGACACTGGATACTGAACAGCTACACCCCATTTTCAAAGGCAGCGAAGTACAGCAGCAGAGATAAGCTGCATCAGGGATCAAGAATGAGGATCAAATTTTGAGTTCCTGGGCAGCCTGCATGACAGTGCTTCTGTGAACAGAACAAGAGTACAAGTATTTGGTTTTGCTTAAATTTATTTTCTTGTAGACCTTGAAACTAGGGAATTTCATCTCTATGTGCTCCCTCTCTCCCTTGCTGCCCTGAGTGGTACTCAGGCACACACTTCTGGCACTGGGCAATCATCTGTGTAACACGTGAAAAAAACCTGAAGTTACAGTTTTTTATCCAGTACAGAAGCTATTCACAAAGGATTCCTAGACTTTTTAAACCTTCCTAACTGCACGCAGCTCTCCAATAAAAAAATCTAATTGACTTGAAGCAGGCTGTGAAGGGGGTTCTTAAAAATAATTTGAGAACTCCAGAACCCCCCAATCCTACACCTTTTCTAATAATACTTAACAAGTTACCAGTAAGGTTATGAATTACTCTCCCAAAGATAACACAACTGCATCAAACGCACTTTTAGTTTACTAGGGAACTGCCAGAGCAAAATACAGCTAGGGTATGAGAGCTGAATTATCCATTACTCCCATTTTCTCTTTGGCTAGGCAGCCAAAGTTTGGATTCACAGTGTATTCAGATTTACGGCTCCATATCCTGCAACGCAGTTAGGGGACTGGATTAACTCATTAGGTTGTTCAGCTATCATCAATCACTCCCCAGGTTTCACTCTCTCAATACAACCAGACAAATCCTCCTGCTGAATTCAAGGTCAGTGTTTTCAAGTGCTTTGGCACACACCTCACCAGCAGTTCAACATCTCAACTGTCATCAGCTACAGAGCACACAACCAAAAAATGCTAAGGCAAGGACAAGACCATCTACAAGACTGACCAAGGACTTGCTTAAAGACATTATTTTCTAAACTGTTCACCCCTGTTATTTTGAGACGAGTCCCTGTCTGGTAGCACCTTCAGCTGATGTTACCTCCACGCTTGCTGCCTGCTCCTTTCAGAATTATTAGCTTTTGTAGGACATATTTAGGATATACACTCAATATAAGATGCACTTCAGTCTTTTAAACAGTACCTGCAAAACTTACTTTTACTGGACTCATGTCACCTTTCAGGCCTGGTGCTCTCCCCCTGACACAGGAAATGTACCAGTAATTTAAATGTCCTGGGAGCTGACTATAAGCAACACAAGCACAAAATCCAAGTTTTTCTGGTCCCAAAGTCACTGTTAACATTTTTGCCCCTTAGAGTTCTCCAGCTGAAGTTCATTTTGTGTTCTCTGCATTCCACATTTTGGCAGCTGTAGAGACCTTTCTACTGTTTTGTGTGGTCCCCATCATACCCTTCCACAACCGCAGATACCTGCAGAACCAAGCTGCCAGCCTGACACACACACAGTTTGAAATCAAATCATTTTACTGGGGTACTTTTCAGACAGGATTACATTTCTATAAGGCTCAACTTTAAAGCAGGAAAGGTTGGCTCCAAAGCCAAATGTGAAACCCTGCCTTTGGTGAACTACCCAAACCCACACCAAAAGACAGCAAACATGACCTGCAACCAGTCCATGTTCTCACCTCACCTCAGTTCTGAGCCAAAGACTACAGTTTCCTAACAGAAGCTGCATCCCAACTTATAACTCACTAATCTGTCTCCTCATGAGATCAAGCCTTTCACTACCCTCACTGTGGCCAGAGGTTATAACATGCAACTCGCACTCAGGCCAAATAACATCCTCTACCAATTTAACACAGACTAGCTTAATTTTCCACAAATTACTATATTGCAAAATACACGGAAACTCTTCACACAACTATCCTGAAGTCACTGCATGACACTCTTACCTAAGCAAAGGATTTTAACTTTTACTTGGCATACACAGTAAAAGCTAGAGAGTTTTGCATCATGGGGTGGAGAAAAAAGTTCAATAATGATGACGATGATAAAGAACTAAGATGATGATCACTTCTCCATCTTCACCAAATATGCAGGTTTCTCCTCAGAAGGAAATTTACTGAAAATATGTAATTTAACCATGTTAGCCATATCAGTATAGCTCCCTGTGAGGTCAAATTCAATAAAAGACTCAGCAGTGTAACAATGTTTTTTCCATCTGGGAAGTGTTTAAGAGGCCAAAGATATATAAAAAAATTTACTGCTTTCCCCCAGTCTTTTTGCAAATTCTCTTCCTCTGGAGGTCACTGACCAGCTGTTGTGGTATTGAAAACAAGTGTCAGAGATACAGAGTCATTAAATTGCATTCAGTCTGCATTCTGAACGTGCATGTTTACACCCACCAATAGCCATCACATCCAAAGCAGACAATTTGAAATTGCTAGTGTGCTAACTTCATGCCATCCAACAATCCTCACAAGATCCTTCACCAAACACTTCAACAGTTCAACAAACAAAACAAAAAATCACAACCATCCTATCTTTAAGCTCCATGTTGTCATGATGTATCCTAATGCGCATCACTTGGAGGAACACTTCATCCTCCTCCTGCAGGACCTGTCAACAGCTACGGTTTCTGACAACCAAATCGCTTCCATGTGATTTGCTTAAGTATCTTTATGTATGTATCTATCCATCAACAGGTATGCACATGCACATAAATGCACATGCATTTATGCAAACTGTCTGACTGCTGTCACAGCTCTTGTACAGGGAGCACACTCCCAGCTCCAAAGCTGGACTGCGTGTGAGCACATCTACATTTCCCCCAGGACAACAACAATGATTTTGACACAGCTGGCAAAGCTTGTGGTATCACACTCACCCTGGGTGGGACAGTCTGCAGGGCTGTGATGTAGTTCTCCAGAGCAATGCGTCGACGGTCATTCAGCATGGCTTCCACTCGTGCCATGTGAGTCTCCACAAGCTGCTGTCTTTCATTTGCTGCTTCTTGTTCCAGTGATTCCACTTTCTCCTGGAAATGCTTAAAAAACCACCAGTCACAACAGAAACAGAGCAGACATCAGCATAGACCAGCATACGTGAACACCTCTGTCTGCAAAGCACCAAAATCTTTCCCCATTGACAATGCAGTTTGGCTCCCAGAAACTCTGCACTGCACACACCTTTTACTGATTTCAGTGAGAACTGCAGTGCCCTGTATTCAGGAACACCTGGCCATATTTTATTAATCTAATAAAAATATTCCTGACATGTTCAGCACAACCACCAGTGAATCCTTCGTTTACCCAAGACAGAGGTTCAGCACTACAGAAATTGTGCCTGGGGAGGGTGAAGTTTGGCAAGTGTACACTCCTGCCATTGAGAGCCATCAACCCAACTTCATGAGCAAATCTACACAGGGAGAAAAAAATGTCCCGCCTGAACAGAGTCACTATAATGTTTTGTAAACTGGCCACCAGGAAGAAAAACTGAGCCCAAACTTATGCCAACAAAGGAAAAGATTGACTGAATAAAATGCACAGAGAGCGAAGCTGTGGGACCAAATGTACAAAGCAATCTGGTTCTGAATGTTTTCTTTTTATAGTTGTGCACTGAAATCATTCCAGCAGTACTGAATAATACCTGACAGTGGCATTCAAGGAGTCTGGCTTGTCAGAATTTCTGAATTGTAATACAATTTTGGATAAAATAATTTTTGGCTAAGGGTTTCTTTCAGATAAAACTGATGGCGATTCCTTCCTTAAGATCACATTTTCCACCTCCTCTTTGAGCCTAAGTCCTGCAGCTTGTATTAGTTTATCATGGCTGAAATTTAGATAGGAGTCCATGGGAACCGAGTTTTCAGTTCTCACTGAAGGCAAATCTAAACTCAAGTGGAATTCTACCTCTCCATGCAGTCAGGAGCAATGTCCTGCACTGCTGTTCCAGGGATTGGCTGCAAAGTACAGTGACACCCAGCAGCCACTAACAGCTGGAAACAAAAACAGCAAGAGAAAAAAAGAGCAGAGAATAACATTAAATCTCCATAAAGTAGATTAAAAAATTACATCACACCCAGCACCCCTTGCATCTCAACTGGGGCCCCAGCTGGTAAGGTTGTGGTTGCATTTTCCTTTACCTGGATAACAGCTTTCTTGTCAGCCTTTGGCAAATTCTTTGCTTGGCGTTCTGCCTCTTCCCACTCTCTCATGACCTAATGAACAAAACAAGGAGTGTGACTTCCCTATTTTCCTCTCTTGTCCCAGGGCTTAAGTAGCAGCCAAGCACTACAGCTCCAAGAATCATATTTTTACATTCCTCTCCTCCGTTTATCTCCAGAAAAAAAGGCAGTTACAACATTTAATGAAGGTAGGATCCTGTTATTAAATTAAACAAAGACAGTACTTGTGTGTCTGAACACTGTGCCAAGCTCTCACAACTCCGCTGTGAAGGAACACGGCCATTAACCAGCCCTCAAGCAAGGGAAGTGGAGATCTCCATGGGTGAACATACCAACCCTTTTTCATCTCAGACAGAAAGGAAACCGATTCCACCTATCATACATCCTTGGACAAAACGAGTGAATTTCAACTCATTCTAATTGGATCATGCCACCATTTTTGGCACCACAAAACCTTTTAATTGATTCAGGTTGCATCACTGGCCTGAGTAGGGCAGATCAAAAATTACACATAATTCGTGCTAGTCCAGCTATTTGTCCAGAAACAGGGGTTGTAAAACACTTCAAGAACGGAATATATATCTCAAGTACAACACCATCAGAAAAATAATATAGGAGATCTTTCGGTGTCATTTCTTTCAGCAATGTGAGAAGCCTCCTCCCCCTGTAACACAGAGCAGTATTTCAATTGTCGTCAGGGAGTGGGTTACTCTTAACCTGTTGTCCATGAGATCTGACACCTTCCTGTGGTCTTACGTAGGACCTTCAGTAATTTCACACCTAGACAACAACCTCCTCAGGTAACACATTTCATATAGGAACAATTGTTCCCACTGAATGAACTGCACACAAATAGGTGACTATTTATGTGCAGCATTAGCACAATAAGAAACCTATAAGCAATTACTCACAGTGTGCATTTCCTTTCCTTCTCTTCTCAATAAAAGGCACACTTTCACACCGTTTAATAGAAATAGTCAAGGTAATTTTTAAAAAAGCTCAGAGTCCACATGGACAACTGAAATTTTACCAAGACCAATACCAAAGGCAGGAGAAATAAGACCTGTTGTGTTTCATGCTTGCAAGTTGAGCCTCCAGCACTCACCTCCTGTCTCAGGCTTCCCAGGTTTTCCACACACCACACCAGACATTCATCAGGTTCTCTGATGAACAGACTGGAAAGTGCTGGTGGTGCCTCAGGGTACCCGGTTGAGCCTGTGCCTTTAAAAAAAAACTCTACACAAACTGGAGCTCAAAAGAGACTTTTACAAGTCCCAGACCTTGAAATGTAATACCTCTCAGTTCTATATAGGGTTGTAGGGTTACCCAGAATGCTGACACCTATGCTCCAAAACAACTCAATGTATGGGATTTTGTTGTCAAGTTTTAATCTTCCTTTTCACCCCAAACCCTAGAGGGTATCTCAAGACAGCAGTACATCAGTCATAGTAAAAACAGATCAACTCGTTGTCAGTGAAATGATTTATCTGTAAGAGATTCTGGCCTCAATAACAACCCAAAAGAATGGAGACTTATCTTCTGGGAAGCTAACGGGGTGTTGAAAACTTGCACGTGGGAAATTGTTTTGGCTGCTTTTGGGCTTCAGAAGGGGCATGGTTAGGCAGCAGTTATAAGCAGAGACCTGAAATTAAATATTTAGAAATCACAGTCTTTATCTTGCCCCACTCTTTTACTGGGAACTCTAAGCTGAAATTTAAGTCCCAAGAATTGTACTCTAACCTATGTAACTGTCAGCCTAAAACTGCCTCTTCAGTTTATAGTAACTTCTTATCAGACAATACTCATTGATGTTTAAATGAAGCCAAGTTTTAAGGCAGCAGGAAAACAAAATTTACAAGGGGTTGTAGCAAGGAACTGATGACACAGAACATGATGGGCAGGGCATTGAAGTTATAGGTCACCCCCCATCTGGTACTATAGCAGTACTTTGGCACAGGAGATTTCACTGATTCTCTGACAAGACAGGACTAGATGACATGAACTGACACCACAATTTAGAGCACAGTGATATGTTCTGGAAAAAACTTATTAATGCTCAGAGTGCTGCTGTGTATTCAGTGTACATTAAGCATTCAGCTCTTAATTGTGCTTAGGCAATATGACTGTGGGGGCTGAGAAAACTTAATTCACGTACATAGGCAAGACCCTTCCAGAGACCTGACATGCCACTGGTGGCAGGATGTGTCAGAGACTGAAATGTTATGGTTTATGGCTCAAACATTTTTACGCAGGACTTTTGCCTGTTACAGCAAAAGTGCATAACAAAAGCTGCACAGAAGACCAACCAAGCCCACCCTGAGTGGGCCTCCTGACTGAAAACCTGAACTGTGAGTTAAACCACCTAAGGAATAGAGATAAGAAAAGTGACGCTATTGTTCAAAGCATCTGGAAGAACATCCACAGCAGGGCCCAGCCCAGCACCTTCAGGGGTGGAGGCTACAGCCCCAGGGTTCTGCTGCCAGGCTCAAACTGATCCCTACACCAAAGCAGGGAGGAGGAGGGTTTTGGGTGTATGGCAAAAAAGCCTCTGGTGATGGCTGTGCACCCATCCTCTGCTGCACAGAGGAGCCCAGCTGCAGGGGCCCCTTCACTCCAGGAAAAGCCACATCCACATGAAGGACAGCTGACGAGGTGTCATGGCCCATCAAAGCCCCCCCCCC
>VZRV01009252.1:0-48135 GCA_013398115.1 Falcunculus frontatus | reverse complement strand
CCCCCCCAAAGAGGTCCCCAGACCACTCCCACCAGAGCACCGCAACATGATGCAACAGATCCACAGTGTTGCAAGAAACAGTGCCAAACCTAGCTCCCTTAGGGGAGGCACTGGGGCGTTCCCACCTGGCCCAAACATATATTAACCCACGAGATTCTATACTTTTTGGCGTGGGCACCGGGGGACTCTCACCACCAAGAAGACCAGATAGAGGGGAACATCAGGATGTTGCTGGGATCCTCAGATGGGCGATATGTTCCTACCTAACCCCTGTCATTCTCTCCCTGTCCCCCCACCCCCTTTACACAACTCTTTTTCTTTCTTTCTTTTCTCTTTCTTTCTCTTTGCCTCTTTTACTATTAAATAAAATATATCAAGTTTTTTCGGTACCAACATCTAACCTCGTTTGGTTTTAATCACATTTTTTGGGTATATTTCAAACCTTTCTGGGTCCCATCCGTTTTATTCACAAGGCTTAGTTTCCTTTGGTCTTCTGTGTTAAACCGGTTTGTAACACACCCCCAAAGGGGTCCCCAGACCCTGCACCAGAGCACTGCACGTGATACTACATGATGCAACAGATCCACAGTCTTGCAAGGGACAGTGTCAAACTGGCCCCCCTCAGGGAGGTACCTGTGTGGTCCCACCTGCCCAAATGTATATTAAGCCATTGGATTCTATACTTTTCAGCGGGGGGACTCTCACCACCAAGAAGACCAGATGGAGGGGAACAAGGAGACATCGCTGGGACCCATGGAGGGGTGATATGCTTCTACTTCATCTCTGTTACTCTCCCTGTCCCTCCCTGCTCTTTTTTTTCTACTTCTTTCTTTTCTTTTCTCTTTGTCTTTGCTTCTTTTAAATAAAATATATCAATTTTTTGATATCAACATCTAACCCCTTTTGGGTTTTATATAGTTTTGGGGAATATTTGAACCAACACTGGAATGAATATTCACGGCTCCTTCTGCTTTATTCACAGACAGTTAGTTCTCTTTGCTCCTCTGTGATTAGAGCAGATTGCAACAGAATGTGAACTTACCCAGAAATTATGGCATTAACCCAAGTCATAAACTACAATGATGTGCTCAAGCTTGAACATTGGCCAAAGTTAGCAATTTCATTATTTTCTTCTCCCTCTTCTCCCTGTCTTAAAACCACATCTCTGACATCTGCCTGATTTTTTGACTCTGAAAGAGCAGTTATGGATTTTCAGAACACGAGTTCCCTTGCCATCTTTATCCCCCAAACTAACCCTCTGCTAATCCACATGACAAAAAGAAGTACTGTGGGTAATGTGATACGGGGACCTTTGGCTACACCAGGTCTGTCTCTGTCCATTTTATTTCATTAAACCTTTTATGGTGTGGAAGACAGGATGATAAACTGACAGCCTATACAGCTAGTTGGGAGGGAGGTAAATTAGTGGCCTCAGAGTTCAGCTCTGGGGCCACAATACTGAAACATTTTGAAAAAAACCCAGAATTACACGGCTGTTTGCAGAAACAATATTCCTGTAAAGACCACTGTGCCCTGAGTAATGATTTTTGTAACTGAGAAGACTTCAATGGTTGAGAGCACCTGTGTGTGTGTGCTAACCAACTGAAGATACAGCTTTCCATGGGCCATGCTACCACCCACAGGGAACTCCTGCTCCCACCAAAGATCATCACTTCAGGGAATTGTGAGTGAGAAATGCCACAGCGCTACAGAGGACCCCAAAGAGCAAGGAGGATAAAAAATTCTCCAGTTACACATGTGCAGAAAAAGGCCGAACTTGGCCTCTGCACTTGTAAACCTATTCTCCTCTGCTGACAGCACAGACCAATGAAAAACATACAGATTTATGCGTCTTCAAGGGTTGGAGGTTTTGTACAGGGAAAGTAACAGCTTCTGATCGAGATATAAGCAGCAAGCCATTACAAAGTCAAACTTCTTCAAAACTCAGGCCTTAGTGCCTGGTAGATGCCTTTTGAAATTGGGCTGTAGGGGACAGCAAGAGGGAAAGGCAGTATGGAAAATGTCATTCATTATTAAGAGATGCCAAGTCCAGAAATTTCATTATGTATTGAAAGCATGAGAATTCACTTCCATTTTTTTACACTGGGGCACAAAAGCATATGTGCAAGAGAAGAATTTATGCCAGACATTTGGGTTAGCACAATCCTCTTCTCCGAGGTACTTGCCTGAAGGTTGGCTTAGTGAGGTCACAGTCATGCCAAAAAGTGTCTATCTTTGTCAATGGCTTTTGTTCCACAGTTAAGTCTTGACCCTTTTTCGGGTAATAACATCATTAAACCTCTCCAAAGAGTCCTGACTACAACTGAGGGGGGTAATCCTATTAACCGGACAGTTTTAAGGAAGGAAACAGGCTTCCCACACACAGTAGTAGAGATGGTGGAATCTAGGGAATCTATGAATCAGTATTATTTAACATCTTTGTTGAGGACATGGACAGCAGGACTGAGAGCAATCTCAGCTAGGTGACACCAAGCTCAGTGATGTGATTGATACTCTAGAGGGAAGGGATGTCATTCAGAGGGACCTGGACAGGCTTGAGAGGCAGGCCTGGGAAAACCTCACGTTCAAGTTCAACAGGGCCATGTCTGGGCTTCTGCACCTGGGCTGGGGCAATCCCAAACATCAACATAGGCTGAGCAATGAATGGACTGAGAGATGCCCTGGGAAAAAGACTTGAGTGTCCTGGTGGATGAAAAAACAAGTATGAGCTGGCCATGTGTGCTCAGAGCCCAGGAAGCCCAGTGTATCCTGCATCCAAAGCACCATGGACATCAGGTTGAGGAAGGGATTCTGTCCCTCTGTTCTGCTCTGCTCTGGTGAGACCCTACCTGCAGTGCTGCATCCAGCTCTGGGGCCCAACACAAGAAGCACATCAACCTGCTTGAGTGGGTGTAGAGGAGGACCATGAAGATGATAAAGGACTCGAGCACCTTCTCTGTGAGGCCAGGGTGAGAGATTTGGGGTTCTTCAGTCTGGAGATAAGAAGACTTCAAGAAGACCTTATAGCACCCCTCCATTGTCTAAAGGGAGCCTTCAAGAAGGCAGGAGAGGGACTTTTCACAAGGGCATGTAGTGATAAGGAGGAATGGTTCTAAACTAAAAGAGAGTAGGTTTAGATTAAATATTAGGAAGAAATTCTTTACTGTGAGGGTGGTAAGGCCCTGGCACAGGTTGCCTAGAGAAGTTGTGGATGCCCCAGCCCTGGAAATGTTCAAGGCAAGGCTGGATGCGATTTTGAGCAATCTGATGTAGTGGAAGGTGCCCCTGCCCATGGCAGGGGGATGGAACTAAATGATCTTTAAGGTCCCTTCCAACTCAAACAATTCTTTGATTCTTCAGCGTCACTGGGACTAAAACTCAGCTGAAGATGTAGCCAGGATGTTGGAATGAGTGGCATGCAATGATCAAAAAAAAAATCTTGAACGGAACACCAGACCTGTTCAGGCTAGTTGAGAACTGCAGTATTTTCGGGTGTTTCCTTTAGAAATAAACTTCCACAAAGCAAAACTATTGTAGGACACAAGGTATCATTAAGTTCCTATCATAAGTATTCTACATGCTACAACTCCAAAAATATTGTAGACAGCCAGAGGAAGAGCAAATCTAAGACACAAGGACGTCACAAGATGTCTGAGGAGAGAAATGTATAAATATACTGCTCCCTTGTGTAAGGTTCAGGATCTGGTTCATCAGGCTATTTAGCAGCAACTAATTAAGTAAGGGAGCTGTATAGGCATTAACAAACTGAAAATAGAAAAAGAGGAATTGTACCAAAACAAGAAACAAGAACCACGGCACCTTGCAATCAGTTAGCATAACCTCGCCCTGTTATCTTTTGGAGAACAGCAAACATTTAAAGGTTACACATGCATCACTGAATGGCTATACCCTGTTTGCATGGGAATGCAGTTTTCCTGCTTCGGGGCTATATTAATAATTCTTGGGAAAAGCTTAAAATTTTGTGTTAACGTAATTCTCCTTACAGTACTTCCTAGGCAACTTTATAAGCCTTGTTGCTTCAGGCGTGGTGCAGAAAAGCTTTCATGATCTGTAGTCTAAAGGGATGGATACTTCAGAGCATAAGGGATTATAAAAGAGTCTAAAACAGAGGTGCAACAGGTGATTACAGAGACAGACTTCCCTAGTAAAAGTCTTTCATGAGCTGTGAACTACGATGTGACAAAACCACTGACAGAATCTTGGTCTCTGCTCATGTGAACATCTTTATACAAGAGCAAAAGAAACATGAGTTGTCAGAATTTCATGGTAAATGAAGGGAGATCTCAGAAAGAGGATATGCAGAATATTTACATTTTCCCTGATGACATGATTTAAAATATTTCACTTCAGTGTAATTTTTTTAGTGGTAAACTTCCCTACTCCTTAGATGATTACATTTTGCATGTCAACTAGAATGCATCTGATTTTTTTATTAGTTAACTGGCTGTTGCAAAGGTGTGCACCAAACCCAATACTATTTTAAAACTAGCCTTTTTATTAAATGAAATAAATATCCATGTTTTGTGAACAAACCAATCTATTTCAGATGATGACATTTATCAAGATTAAAGAATTATTTCATCATTTTTTCCTCTTTTTAATAGAAGAAAAATGGGCACTTCTGCTGCTTTAAAAGCCTCCATTTTTCAGCTTTGAAAGAAGTGGACTTTGAATTAAAAAAATGTTTGGTGCAGCTGAAAGACTTGGCTAGTGACTCTCACTTGTTACCTTTTTACCAAGAAAAGCATGGACAGCAAAGGCTTACTGAGTTCAGCATTGTTTTTAACATAACAAGTAACAGTTCCAGATTAATTTTTAGCTACATATACACTTTAAGTTTATATTAAGAACATACCTGATTTTAAAGAAAATGTAAAAGGCCATATTTAAAATAAATTGCCAGAAAAAGAAATTAGTGGTGTTGGACATAGATGTTCATGTGAGAAAACACAGAATGGTGAACTAGCTGGCTTCTCTACTTGCCCATAGTATCTACTATCTTTTAAACATTTGACAAGTTAACATGGAGAGGCTAGTTCAATACTGTCCAAATCATAACTTAAGTTTCTAAAAATTAGCTTTTCCTTCTACGAGTAAACTCTGATCTTCAAAGCTCTGCAGGGGGTCTGTGTATTTCAAGAAATATGTCCTTTAAGATGTGCAATTTAATGATTAATTTTTTTTTAATGTACCTATCATGCTGCTGTTTACCAGGGCCGACTCAATTTGCTGAACTGGCCAGAGCTGGTTTTTTGACTTGATTTTGGAGGACTGACATTGCAGGAGATGGGCAGATGACCCACCTCACCCTCTCTGCGCTCAGGGCTGATAGGAAGCATAGCTAGGAATGTGCTAATGAGGGCACCAGCTCCAGCTTCAGTCAAACCCCTGGACCACAGCCTTCAGTTGGGAGGGTCCTCCAAATGCTCATGTTAAAACAGAAAATACACAGTTCACCCAAATACTGCCCTTAATTACTCAGCTTAACCTTTACATACCGGGATTTTGGAGACAAAAGTGGAACCACAGCGAGAATCTGAAGATTATGCCAAGGAAATCCGCACTGACTGCCCTTTGCTTTCAGAAAACCCACCTCAACAGCATTTTTTACAAAAAGGTTATTTCAAGGGGAAGGACTGATAGGATGGTGACTGTATTAACCACCAACCCTCTGCATGCCTAGCCAAGGCAGGGTCTCTCCTCAGCTAGGCAGGCTGAGTGCGTTTTTTATCCTCCAGACTCCCTGCCCATTAAATTTGCTCTATTTTCTCTGTTTAAAGAGGTGACAGCTTATTTGTGCTTCAACACTTCCCAGGCAGATAAGGAGCACCTATCTTCCAATCTATGATGTGTCACATTCTCAGTGTGTGGCTTGCACCAGTCGGATTCGTGCTTCAGGTAAGATGCCCTACCCAATTTATTAGAAAAGTGCCAGGCACAGCTACAGTGCCAATAGACAGGGACTTACACTAAGAGCTTAATTTCGTTTTCATTCATAAAATTTTATTTTCATTCTTGGAATAACATTTTAGCACAGAGCTAAAGGCTAATCTATCAATAACAGACAGGCACACTGAAATCCCATCAGGGGATAATGAAAAAATACAGTAAATTAACTACATGGGTATATGAAATGCATCTGAATTATACTACATTCATTTTTTGTGATTGTTTCATTCTCAAAAAATATGCATCAGGGGCTTTCCTTTAAACCTCTTATATTTTTTCTTTGCTGTTACTAAAGCAGAACTATGACCATTTTTTATTGGCATTGCTATTATAAACCCTGTTTCTGAGAGAGTGGGTAACTTATCTCTCACTGGATTAAAACCCGTGTACAGTTTCAGGCTACACAAATCTATTTGATTGAAGGGAAAGAAAAGGGCTGATTCATTTTGGATTTTCAGTTCAAAAGCACCATTTTTTCCTCCTGACTTTAGATGCATATCATGTTACCTAGAGGCTCAAGACCATTAGATGAACAAATGCCATCTTACATTACCCCAGGGCACATACAGAAAACCTCAACACAAACCATCTCCCTCAGCTGCCCCAAGGGAAGAGTGATTAATACAGTGGTCAAGTTCTTTACTTTGAAACATGAATAATCTCACAAAACAAACATTCTTCCACAAAGAGGAGAAACATTTTTTAGGATTTTTTTCTTTTAGCCCTTCTAGTTACTGTAGCGACTTATGATCGCAGCTATGACACAACCACAAATGTGTGTCAGTCAGCTGAATTCTTAGATAAGAGTCAGAAAGGCAGTAAATGGTGTGTTTACAGCATTGCAAATTGGCAGGGCGCCTGGATGAAGCCTTGGGAAAGAAGAAGATGAAAGATCACTTATCACTTGACAGACGAACTCACACATTTAGGAATAAAGAAATCTCCCCTTACCTGAGACATTCTTTCACGATGCTTAGCTTCAAGCCTCTCCTTGGCTTTCTGGAAATGTGCATGTTCATTCTCATCTCCAGGTGTCTCTAAATATTTGTCAACAGCATCAGGAGTGCTAGCAGCTGTGGTAGGGACTGATGTAAAATTTGGAGGTGGAGAGAGGGAGGGGAGGGAGAAGAAAAGCAGAATTTCTACTTTACTATGGGAAAAATTCAGAGGGACTAATAAAGAAGCATCTGTTCTAATTTCCATCGGAATACAGCCATCTATTTAGCCTCAGAGGAAGACACAGAAACTGGGTGTAGATGAACATGTTACACACAGCAAAGACATATAAATACATCAGGATTTCTTCCCCCTCCCTCACCCAATTTTATAAACCAGGAGAAGTTCTGCAGAGTGAACAAAATAATTTTCTTGAAACAGGTTAGAAACTGCTGCCAAAAGAAAAATTCCAAATATGAAAAAACCCTGGCAATGAATAAAGTCCGTAAGCCAGCAAAAAGCCCTTTGCAAAGTTACATGCTTTGTACTTAAGTTTATTTTTTAAAGGTAAATTGTAACAAATAAGTGTGAATGCAAATCCATTTTAAAGCACTTATGGACCCCACAGTACCTAATGAAGTACCTCAAATCCTTCCCTTAGGGACAGTTTGGCTTCACAGATAGTTACTTTATTTGTAACAACTTTGATAAAAAAAGCTCCTCACAAAGGCTGGAAATAACCAGCAAGCTTGCACTAATTGCCAGCCATTGCTGTTGGATAACTAGGAAATAGCTGTGAGACTGGTAGTGCATTTGGGGTAATTCAAGCAAAGTGAGCAACAGTTCCCTCACTGTGCAGTGATATCCAACCCGTATTTTGCAAAGACTGATTCTGTTTTCCTTTAATACATTAGAATTTAAGTAGCTGGTATGGCATCAAACAACAGGCAGTTTGAAAGAGTTTGGTGAAATCCCTCAGAGACTCCTTGGAGAGAAAAAAACCCCACTCAACAAAACATACCATGATACTATATATATAATCCCATAATTCCTGATCCATACCTTAATTAAAGGTGATACTTGCCATCTAAACTAGGGTTTAAGTTGAACTTTCTCATATAAAAAGCCTCCTGTGTAAGAACTTGAAGATACATGTCCTACACATGCACAGCTAGAACTTGGCAATCAGGCCTTCCATGAATGCAACTTCATTTTCACCAACCCTGACAAATACAATTTTGCCTTGCTGATATCCATTCAACATTCATCCATTAATGGCTCAGATCACGCCTCTCTGAGTTCTTTGATGCACTTCATGGTTGGAAGGAGGTCCTCAAAGCAAAACTTCCTCAAGCATTTTTGCAATACTCTGCTGCCAAGGTCATTCTCTTTCAACTTATCATAAGTTTAAATATTTATGAAACCAAAAAAAACCATTAAATTCTTTGCGTGTTGCATCAAATGAGAACAAATCCAAGACAGAAGTATTTTCCTGAACATGACTTCTGCCTAGGTTATAAACAAGAGTCATCAAGTTCCACAGAGTAAAAAAGAACCAAAACAAAAAACGCTGTGGTTAGACCCAGCAAAACAAGCTACAGTAAACATTGCTTACAACAATATCTTAGAGTAATAAAATTCTTAATGTTTGAAATTAGTAGTAGTCTTACTCTTGGATATGAAAACATTTGCATTATTTCCTTTTTGAATCCTAAACTTCACCCACTTACTCATTAAAAGGTCCAGTACGTGTGGTTCAAAGGTGAAATATAAGTGCAGATTTATATAGATGAAGAAACTGTGGAAACAGAAATTAGTCACTTGCATCCTATAACTAAAGGTCGTAGTCAAAATTAACAATTTAAACAGATGATATTAGAAGTCACAGTTCTTTAATGCCTTAGACACTGGAAGTTGGCATGCAAGTTTAGCTGCCAAAACATTTTACTTCTTGCTAACTAGGGACATGTCAACATCCCAAACAAGCAAACAACGGATAAAGGGAATGACTGACAACAGAAGTATCATCTTGTAAGCTGCTGCTGTAAAAGGTACAGATCTGTATTCGCAATACACCTCTGAAGAAAAATTAAAGCGGACAGTATCTGTCACTTAAAAAATCACCAAGATATTTAGCAAGTTTGGAAGTTCACAGTATTTAGTCTAGAGAATAAACACTACTGTACCTAAATTTTCCCAAAAACCTCTGATAGTGCTCTAAGATGACCAAAAATAAAACCACGTGTGTCAACATTTAAACTTCCTACTAAGTTTCAGGGTTTATGCAAGGAAGGAGTGAACTGACAGCACTGAACCCTGTTGGTTCCCTCTGTTGTGAGCCACAGAAATTCAGTACTATCATAAAAAAAACCCCTATTTATAAAAGGTCATTTTAATGATACGTCAAAATTTTCAAAAACCGACTGTGCCACCAGAGTACAACTCACTCCCACTTTGTATGAGGAACAAATGAAAACATGGCATCATTGTCTTGGGGTGATTTTATGACAATACTGTATTTCCCTATCATCTGCTTATTGCCCAGAAATGGGTCCCACAGCTTTAAGCTGGGTCCAAGAGAGGGGGGAGAGAAGCCGGGCGAATTCTCCAGCGCGGTTTGTGTTCAAGGACTCACACACACTCCCCCGTGCTCTCACCGCTGCAGAGCAGAGGGAGCACATTCCTGCTTTTAGCTTTCCTGTTAGCTGAGGCAAGTAATTTTCCCAGGACTGCATACTGAAATCCTCTGGAACTTCTTCTTCTTCTGGAATTGTTCAGCCTAGCTGTGATCCGAGAACCAGATCATCGGTCTTCATGGACTGGTAAAGACGCTGCAGGAACGCCGCATCCGGGCCTCAGACCTTGGGAGGGGCCAAGCCAGCTACAGAAGGAACTCTAAATCCACCAGCTTTCTCCGCATCGAGGAGGTTTAATATCTTTTTTCTGCCTACCATGTGGGCACTCTGCTTGTTAAATAAACAGTTTTTTTCACTTTCAGCCAAGAAATTCCTTTTGTATCAGTGGGGGAGGGAGTGCTGAAACCTGCCTTCTTATGAGGAAACATTCATTACAGGATGTTTCCTCCTAAACTTGTCTCAAACCGAGACAGTCATGAATTCCACTCAGCTCTGACTGCTGCAGGAGCTGCTGGGAGAGCTGTCTGAGAAATGAAGCACATTTAAGAGAATGGATTTTCCCAGCTTTTAAGTCCCCAAGTTAAGAATTAAACATGAATGTAATTTCAAAATAGCAGTCACTTGAAAAAATATATTTTCTGTAGCTTTAAGGATGTTTAAAACAGACAAGCAAAAAAATTAGTACAATAAATTACTTTTTAGTATGATAATAAGACAGAAATCTTTCCTTTGATAACAGCAATATGTTTGCTTATTCTTGTCAATATATACTCATTCTGAGGCCATTAAATCCGAATTAACCACCTGACAGATTCTATTACTTCAAAGAAGCCACTATGGACAGTCACACAGTAGAAGTTTGAATCATTTTATTGAACGGAAACCACAGACAGTACTGAATATTCCTAATAAAAATCAGTAGAGACTGAGCATGTGGTCTGACAGGCTGAAGGAATTGGTAACATCATCCTCAAAGCCTAGTACTTCTAAAGCAATTATGTATCAATTTCCATGGAACTGAATGATAAATGAAAAAAAATATGACAGCAGTAGCTCCTACACCTCAGTTAAATCATTTCAGTCAGACCTCAGAGCAGCAGTCAAATCCACTGAACATGGAGGCAGTCTAAGGCTTTGCACAACAGGACAGACCTACCTTTCCAGATCAAGGAAAAGAGACTTGGCAAGAAAGCAGAATAAAACATTCTTTTTTAAACTTTTTTTTTAAATTAAAAGTGTTCAGGATATTAGTATTCAGATTTCACAGTATATGGGTATTTGTGACAACAGAACATACTCACATTTTCGTTCAGTCCAGTTCCAATTCATTACCAGAAAACCTGACTCACATTTCACACTTTCACCCTTTGCCCTCTATACAAGAGAAATGCAATGCTATTCACTATTTCATGTTACTCTGTACAATCTAACTAGTTTATCCTGAAAAGCAAACTATAGCTAGACGAAGGAAAGATGTGCTTTAGCATCCATCTTGCCTCCTGTATTAGAGGCTTGATTTTTTTTTTGTTTTAATAGGACACAAGGGAGCAACAACAATCTGAACTTTGCAGAGAAAATAAATAAAGAATGGAATAAATACATTAATAATAATGAAGTGAGGAGGAGGAGGCACAAAGATCAAACAGAAAGACTAAATTAAGGGTGATGGGGGGAAAAAATGACAGGAGAGAACAGGAGTGGCCATGATGGAAACTATTCTCCACTGTTTTTCTTTTCTTCTGTGAGATTGGGGTGAGCGACATTAGTTTAGTGCTAAATGTAAGACATCATTTCAGTGGTGAAACTTATTCAGCACTTCCAATTGTTTTCATTACAATTTCTATTCAGCAAAAATAAGAAGAATAAGGAGAAACAGCATGGTGAGACTGAAACAGTACATGAAACTAAAAGAAAACAAAGTTACTTCAGGAACAGAAATAACAGGTGTATAGAGGAGGGTATGGAACACACTGACATAACATTAAAAACCAGGAATAAAAATATAACTGAAATAGGTTGGAAAGTGTATCCTCATAGTCTCAACTCTTGTTTGAGAAACTACTGAAGAAAAAAAGTCAGGGAAAAAAACCTATGGGAGATGAGATATAAAATCAGTTTGGATTGTGCAAATGAAGTCAAGCAAGCTCAAGTACTCAACCTAACTCCATTGTGATTAAAGAGAAAATTACTTAGACCAAAAATTTGGAATTCCAAAATAAACCAAGAGAATAATGGAAATGGTAATAGTCTTGTCATTGTTTTATTGAAATGAATCTGAGGAAAAAAACACCCAGCCAGACAACTTCCGTTAGACAGAGCAGAATCTCCTGAGCAGAAGAGAAGATAATTTATCCTTCCGAAGAGAGGATGGAATCTGCGACAAATCGTGTTTTGCATCTCCGGAAATATCTTACCTAACACAGGAACTTAATGGTTCAAAATGTTCTTTTGTTAGTAAATACTAGACCTCACTCCAACCTCCTGCACAGATCTCTCCCTTCACTACATCTTCTGTCTTGTTGCAGAAGCTGATCACAGTTCATGAAGTATCCTCCTCACTCCCATCATGGCAGATTTCCCCACGTCCCTTCCCTGGAGCTTTGCCGTGAATAGCTCTAGAAGATGCTGAGATAAAACGCAGCTGGAGCATCAAGTGCAGCAATCCTGCCTCCAGAACTGCTCTTGCTTCTGTTCCAGTAAAATACAGGTCAGCTCTTCTGCTCCATGACACACATAGCACCCCTTGCTAGGGCTCTTCACTTGTTTGTGGGCATTTTCAACCCTTACTGAACCCTTTAACCTACTTACTGAAAATGCTCCTAGGCCAAATTTGAAAAATATTTTACTAAAAGGAGCCCTGAGATGTTGCTTGTGTTCTGCTCCTTCGTGCCCTGTGAGCAGGCAGGGCAGTGAGACATGTACTCACTTTTTAATGTGTCAGATGTAAATGTCAGCTGATGCTCTCCCAGGAATACCTGCTTGCAAGGCAGATTGGGAGGGGAGTGTACAAGATGTTCTCAAAACAGAACCCATCTGATAAAACTAGCACCTAATTTACTAGCTTCAATGGTGTATGGTGGAGAAAGCCACCACTCTCAAACAGTGCAAACACACTTTTTTCAGTGAAAACAGTCATTAAAACCTATGGTTGAGTTAAAGTGGAAGGCGATTCACACACCCATGTGCACCACAGCCCTTAGGGAAATGTAAAAAAATCACATTTTTTCATTTCTCCCCTTTTCGTTGCAAACACACACAAAGAATTCAACCAAACTAAAACCAAACAAACCCAAAAAAATTTGGACATATGCATTCTAATATTTTTTTAGCTTTAAAAAAAAAAAAAGGTCAGAAATACGTGAGAATACACTGTAAAAACTATGAGATATTTTTAAACTTACCTGAGGCTTCCCTAACCTTAGTGTTTTTTCCTATACATGCATTGTACGTGCACACACACAGACACATGAAATGTCAGTACGCTTTGACAGAGAATAGAGAAAACATGGGTGCAAAGGCCTCATCTGAGGACGCATTAAGCTCTCGGCCCCCCACTCAGAGCCCGCCTACAGTGCCAAGAAGTCACCCACTACCATGCCAGGTTAGCAAGAGGCCAAGGAGGCCCGAGTGGTGAGCAGAGGTGTGGACAGACCGCGGCTGGGGTTAGTGTGAGCCCAGGCCCGCTCCCCACACGGCGGGTGCCGTGGAGGGCACTTACTGATGCTGCCACAGACCGCCATGCAGTATTCCTCTGAGTCAAAGTTGTTCCGGTTCCCGCCACAGCCGCCGTAAAAGAAGGGCGCACACTTTCCTTCAGCCACGTCAAAGTACCAGCGGGAGATCATCGCGCGGCACGGCCCAGTCTCGGCTTGCTCAGAGCACACCTCTAGTCACAGGAGACCCGGAGGAACCACATTTAGCATGGAAATGGTATTGTCTCGGCTTCTTAACACGTGTCTCTCTGTGTCCACACACTCAAGCAGGGAAGGAGATGCACCAAGGAGGAGTTTTGGGAAATAGGAAAACCTTCCCCAGAGATAATGAAGGTAAATTTTGAACTGACTCAGATTCCTGCCACAAAGTCTCCTTAGCCTGCCTATACCTGATGTTTTTAGCAACTTTAACACATTGAGGAGTGTTGCCCTGAAACAAATGTGGAATTTCATCTGCTTCTAGGCCAGAGGAGTACAACCACCAACTGACTGGGGGGTTTGCCGACAGCCTTGGGCAGATTCCTGCCCAAGCAGCTTACTTGGTACCTGAAAGGAAACATCTGCAAGTAGAAGGAAACAGATTTTCTCTTGGGTTTTTTTAGGTCTATATAACCTCCCTGATCAAATTATACAAAAGAAAACAAACAAACAAACAATTATTTATGATTATAGTGGAAGACAAATTCTGTTCAGACACCTATTTAAATGTAGCCAGTGATGAAGAAACTCTCTTTTGCAAGCCACCACACGGTTTTTAATTCACACTTCAAGGGCTCACATATAAAAAATTACTGCCATTGCTTGAACCATCCATGGGAGAAAATCTCACTCCCAGTGAAAAAAGTTAAAATTATTTGTGCTTGCGTTCTCTGTGAGCTGCCACAGTCTCTGCCTACAACCTGCAACACAGAGAAACCTGAGGGAAGAACCAAACCACACAAATTAAAGGAAGACAAAGCAAATTCTGCCTGCAATTTGGACTTCAGCCAATTACACATGTAAATGTATAGCCCTTTACCAATAATGTTCCAAACAGAAAAAAACAGTTTTATCTTTCAATGTGCTTCACAAGTCATTTCAAATATACATAATATTAAACACCAATAAACTCCTTGTTTACTTTCATCCCACACACTACCTGGCAAACAAACTGCCATGTTTAACTAGAAGCTTCTAAATTCTCTGCATAAATTTGAATTTTGTGGAAAGCAGATTCCTAAGGGTTAAAGGGTAGGAAGAAATATCAGTGCACTAGCACTGGAAATCCTCTGCAAGCTCATCACTTCTCAGATGTTGGCTACAAAGAATCCTGCTTTTCAGTGTCTGTCCTGATCTGTCAATTCACTATCCTCAGAAGCACCACTACTTATAAATAGGTTTTTATGTCCAATTGTCACTGGCAATACAACCTACATTTCCTTAAATATACAATACAGGTACAATTTTACATGCATTTAAGTTATTCACGTATTCCAACTATAAATAATGTCAAGAATCAATTTCAGGAAGCATACATTTAGTCTGAGAGAAACAGATCCAAGAGTATGCAACCATCAAGGATGTGCTAAAAATGCTGCAATTCTGTAAGAAGAAATTAGGGGGAAATGAATACTGAGTTTTTTACTTGAAGAAAAAACAAAATAAGTATCATTAATTGCACAGCACATTAATTACAATTAATTGTATATTACCATAAGATTAATTATAGACCATATTTAGTATACAAATAGTTCTCCTGACTTATTTTAAAATCAAATTCAGCCATACCACCCAATTATACAGTCAAATCTTGACAAAAAGCTAACTTCGCACAGTCTTGGAAAAGCTGCCACATGTCAGTTAAAAATTAACAGTGACTTCTGACATAAAATGGACAGGTACAATCAAAAGAATTTTTACTGACAGGAAATGTAATTTCTGAAAATACAAAGGTCTCAGCAATTCAGTCTTTCTTATTGAATGCTGATTGTGGGCCAGCCTCTAGCCACACAGTAAGCACCTTCTAGGTTTCCCTCAAAATATTTGTTTTGCTATAAAGACTGATTTATTTTGCCCTGTTATCAGGTTGGAAACTGTTTACAGATTTAATCTGAAATTTCCTATAGGCACCTCTCTCACAGAAATAGCAACAGAGACCTGAATGTGCAAAAGCAAAGGTAATTGTCCATCAGATTGGACTTTGGAATTGGCTCTTTGGTGAATTAAGTCATTTATACACATGAAGATGCACTTGAACAAGTGTTCAGTAAACCACAGAGTAACATATTAAAAAGAGCAAACTTGAAGCTTTGCAGCTCACATTGTGGCCATAGACAGGCCTCCTGCCTGATCTGTCACCTCCCACCAGGGGAGGGACATCCTACCCTCCAGCCTGCACTGCCAACCCTACTGCTCTTCGTGAGACCTATATGGTACTTAGGTCACCACAGAGAGAAATGCTTTATTGTCTTCTAATGTTTATGACCTAAATAGAGAATAAACAAGAGAGGGAGGAGTGCTCTGGTTTACTGTTTCATGACTGCTCTTTTTGAGGGAAGTGTGGTGCTGGTCCAGTCTAGGAAACTTGTCACTGCTGTCTTTCATCCCTTTTCCGGTGTCACCACCCTTGTCTGCCATTCTCTGTGGAGGGCTCACAGTAGCATTCCTTCAGCCCCACTTTGGGGCAAAGGTAGGTCTTCAAACCAGCTTCTATTCCTGGGCAATGGTCCCATCACTCCTGTTCATGGGCCAGATGCTCCTCCTGTGCCTCTCTATATCCCCAACCATCACTTCTCCTTACAAGAAAAAGCCACTGCATTTGGTTCTCAGCTGCAACACCTCAGCTAAGAAGATAGGGAAATGAAGTGCTGAGATGGGAAATTCAACAGGTTTTCTTGGGCTGTTAATCCAAACACCATTTCCCCTTCCTTCTGCTGCTGCCAGGTGTAGCAATTAATGTCTATGAGTGATGAACTACGGTATTTTAGCAGATATTACAAGCAGGCAGGCAGAATGCACTGCTAAATGATTCATCAAAAAATTAAAAGCTGTCTTTGCTTCATATTTTAATTCTGTTGTGGAAAACTGAGGCAAAAGATGAGTTACTTTTTGCAAATGTGCAATACAGTTTTACTTGATACCACAAATAATTTGCACCCAGTACAGCACTAATAGTAAGCTTTGCTTTGTTTAAGGAACTTGCTCACTCTTCCCCCTCCAAAGACAAACTTTTGCCTTTAGCTTCACGAAATTGGATATAATTAAACAGGACGAGCCTTTGCCACAACCCAGGTTCATGAACAGTTGCTTTCAGACCCTTCAGAGTTTTCAAATCATCCTACTCCAAAAGTCCTCTCATCCTGTGTCCTAAACCACAGGTGCCAACATCTCTGTTCTCCAAAACCTTAGACATGACAGATTACTTTCGAGATAATCAGGAAAGTGTAATTCAACTTTCCCCATTCCAAGCTTCTTGTACTTATTCCAGCATGTTGGGGCAAACCCAGTTGTTTCTAACCAAGCACGTAACACTCCCTGAAGGACAGTGCTGTGGCAAAGCTTGTTGATTTGCTTTTAAATTAAGTAGTTGAATACTGAAAACTGATCAGTTACATTAAGCATTGATACTGACTCTATTATTTTTTCTTTGAAAAGCACAGACTTCACCACCCTAGGAAATACAATCTTCAAGTATGTGGGACATTGATTTATACTGGCTTTATACAAAGTACTTCCATAAGCACTCATTTACCAAAATGCTGTAAGTAGAGCTCATTAGAATTTATGTGCAAACATTTTAGATACTTTTGATGATCACTTTTCACAGAGGGAAACATAAAATATGGTTCTGAATGGCAGCTTAAATTTTTCATTACCAATTTTTTCCTGCTATTTGAAAAAAACTGATTTCAAATCAAAGTGAAATTATAATTGCTTTACTTCAAAATCTCAACTCCATGCTTTTTTATTCCATATGGGACTTAAATTCTAAACAACAACATTTTCAATTGAGGAATTGGAAATAAAATGTAATCTTCTAACAGGGAGAAGAATTAAAGCCATATTTACATATTTCTATCACTTTAAATATCAAGTTTACGCAGTATTTTTTCAGGATTTGAATTTATTTACATTGTCGTGAGAACTAAGTTCATTTAATGTCAGCAGTCAGCTCCAAAACTTTAAATCAGAAATTAAATTTGAAGAGATCTAAGAAAAAAAGGACCAACAGGAGGAGTTAGGTTACTAACTCTGACCTGTCTTGGAATTTGGTTTCCCATGTCTAGTTTACACCTCTGAGAAACCTATTTACCTTAATGCTACAGAAGAAAAGTACCATCATGCTGGCTTATAAATACTGCAAGGTCTTGGAAAATACAGCCACAGTAATGGAAAATATATTGTATTGATGAGCCTTTCTGTACTACCAGCCCTTCAAGTTTGAAGCTGATATAATCAACTATACACAACTAAATCACAGTGGGCGTCTGAACCGGCCCACTAGCACTGGTGTGTGTTTGCTGTCCGTTCGAACTGTGTTACAATCACACAGGACCTGAACACCTCTTAAATGAGGACCTCGAACACTCAGTTGCTTAAGCATATGGGATCAGATCTTTTATTTTACCATTTATATCTCGCTAAAGAACAGAGTAAGTAACTGATAAATGCAAGAGAGGCCAAAAGAATGAACCTCTCAAATATATATAATGAGGTATATGCTCCCCTTCTTCATGCACTAGTATATAAAATATCACAACTGGAGTAATTTTGGCTTCCATATCTTCAGGAATTGAGCTATAGTTTGAGAATATCAATATGTATGCCTCTATATGAGTCTTTATTTTTAAACTAGCTGAGAAAAATTAGGCAAGAGCAAATGCACTGTTTTTCTTTTAGTTATACTCTTTGTGTTCTAAAAAGGCACAACTGTTTTTACTCAATGAATCAATCAAAAGGGAATATTTGAAGATAATTTCACTGAAACAAAACTTCCTCATTCTGAATATATAGTTAGAAGATGCAACCAAATTTTAGTTTGAGTATTCAAACATGAGCTAATTTCAGAAGAGGTTTCTGGAATCAGGAGAAGACAGCTGTGAAGCTGGCACATGCTCTATGACTAAAGTTGGTGTACAAGCTACACAATTGCTAAAATGCTTTTTTATAGAGAAAAGTTAAAAAAGCAAAATGATGACTTCTCAATGCAATACTGAGGACAGCTCCTCTAAAGCTGTTAAATACCCTTAAATTGTAATTTCCATCCTGTGTAATCAAGGTTGAATTTTTCTCTACAATGTTTATTCTTAAGCTACTGCAAGGGCATATTTAGAATATTTTAAAAAATTTAATGGTATACTTAGCTAGAATACAAAGCCTCATAACTGTGAAGTGGAACAAGTATGTGAAAATATATTTTCTATTTCTTGTACACAACAGAACTACATTTGGAACTAAGGTGCCATTAAGTTACCACTGATGGCCAGAACGCAAACAAAAAATCCAGCCTAATTTTAAATCTAGGTTAATATAGTTTCATGAATTTATGTGCTTTAGAAAAGCTACTGTTTCCACATAACATCATAATTCTGCTAACATGGCATGACAGTGAGTAAGAGGATTAGCCCAGAAATGCATTCCAGTCTTTTTATACAGCAAAATCTTCAGGAAAAAAAAAATGCAATTAATTACTGCTTCAATATAATAAAATGACATTTTCTCTAGGGAAACAGATTCTTGGTAATTTTTTCTGGCAGGATATATTTCAAATGAAACTACTCTCCACCTTCCAACTTTACATAAAATAACACTATTAATGTGTTTAGTAATTCAGTACTTTTGCCCTCGACCCAAAAAGGTAATAGTATAGTGCATCTCCATCAACAAGATCACCAGATTATAAAGAAGATTTCCTCCAATTGCAACGTATTATAAAGTACTATATTATGGTGGAATAGCTGTATTTAATTTTAATTTAAATTAAAATGTCTATTTAAAAGCTATAAATTCGAATCCATTAGGTTAATTTTATCAGCTCTTGTTCATAAATTAGAGTAGATGATCATTCTTAATGAAGATCTCACAGAAAAAAAACCCCAGTGGATTTATCCTAGTGTGTACTATTTATATAGCAACCAATCATGTTTTCTTGATATGAAATGCAATCACACATCATCCCTCTCCAAATGAAGCATACTGCATAGTCCTGAAGCCAAGGAAGAAGAGCAAGGAACTACTACTACACTACAAAGATGATAACCTGTTGAAGAAGAAAAGTTGCCCTGGTAAGCTGTGGACTCCCCATCCCTGGAAGTGTTCAGGACCAAGATGGACAGGGCTTGGAGCAACCTGGTCTAGAGTAAGGTGTCCCGGCCCATGGTAGGGGGTTGGAACTGGGTGATATTTAAGGTTCCTTCCAACCCAGGCCATTCTATGATTCCATGAAAGTGGGGCAAAGCTATGGAGTGTGGGAAAAAAAACCCAATTAATGCAGCATACACTACTAATACTGTCCCAAAATTCCCAGCTGTCAGATCTGGCAATCTGGGTTAATCTCCCTTGCTTTAGAATATATGGTAGGAGTCACTGAATATATTTTAAGTCTTTCAGATAAAAATCTTCAGGAAAAAAACACTCATGATGGATCAATGACACTAAAACCTACTGTACCAACATCAGGCTACTTTTCTCTTGGTAGGAAACCAGCATATGGTCTCTCACTTGCAACTCCAGACTGTAAATACAGTTAAAATGTCATGTGAAGCAGCACTTCTCATGCTTAGATTCTTCCCTAACTGCCTAAAGAAATACAGCTGAATTAGAGAAAGCAAAAGCAACTGACAAAAGGGCAATATTACACTGCTGGAAGAGGCAGGTGAGGCTTATGCTGCTGATTCCCCCACATCTGCTGGCAGGTGTGCAGAGAAGCTGCCAAGTGTTTTGTGCCAGGATGTTGTGCAGACCCCACTGCTCTCCTCTAATGAGATCTCATTGACTGTGATGTTGATGGGAAGCACTAAGCCAAAATTGTTTTTTCTTTGTTGTATGTCAAGAGAGACTGATTTTTCTTGTCACCTCCTGTATCCTTCTGCTGTCCTGTGTAAAAGGACAGCAGAAACAAAATCACAAAAAACTGCACATGATGGGGGAAGCAGTGCTCCTGCTGGCCTCCATCACATGCTGGAAAAATCACAGGGAGCCTGGATCCTCAGGAGCAGCTCTGCAATGCCCATGACACTGTGGCAATGATAGCAGAAATTAAACCACTCCCTTGCCTAAATCCTGGCCAGAGAGTCACTTCCCTTGCTCCACATAGAGACAAAAATCAAGAGCAGGGCTTCATAAATGAGCCGTATTTTCTTCAGCATAAATTCAATGCTAATATCTCCCCATGATCAAATATGAAAAATGTAGATTTGACACTAATTTCACCATCTGAATCCCTGTAATCTCAGACCCACAATTGTCTGGACTTAACATCTGAAGCTCAGCAAGAGCATATGTAAAAATTTAAACTAGGTGTGCTGCTATACTCCATTTGAATTGAGAGTAAAGATGATCTCTAACAAAAGGTAGGAAAGTGAATACTGGCAAACACTGGGCTATGGAAAGTTTATCCACATTTTTTACTAAACACATAGAAATGTGGTTGCTGCAGAAACGGAATGAAAATACTACCCTCCCGCCAATGGAATTTTCTCTTTCTCTAGGCAAGACTCATTTCCTTTTCACTGAAAATAAGTCTGTAAGTGGTTCTACTATTACTATTTTGGTCACAATTCACCAAAATATGCACAGAAATAAAACTGTCTGAAAAATTAATTTTTCAATAGCTCAAGTATCTTTACAGTATAACACTGCATTTATGCTTTTTAATTATTTATGGCTGATGGCAGCCATTCCACCAATTTGGCAGAGAAAGGGCTCAGTACTAGCCCACAATTAGACCCTTACTTATGGCTTTACAACAGCTGCTCATATTTGAAAAGCAGCTCCTCTCAAATTGGATAAACCCACTCTCTATGTTCTTTAATGCTAAAGACATAATATTAGTTACAGCTTCATAAAACTGGCTGTAAAGGTTGTGAAGAGCATCCTAGGATATGTTTTATGACTAGTGCTTGGGCAAAGCAGCCTGGAACACCTCAGTCCACATGAATGAAGCTCTGACACTTCAATCCTTCTAGAGAGGCTTTCAAGGTGTCTCCAAAGACCACTTAATACATACGTTCTCAACAAGATCCCTCTGCCTCTTTCATTTACAATGACAGTGACAAACTTTTGTGTTTGCATCAGCAAGATGCTCAACACACAAGTTCCTACGCTGGATCTGCTGCCTGCACCGGGAGGACAGTGACCCTGCAGGAAGCTTTCTCTTGTGTGTAGCAAGGGAAGTAAAAGCAAAGATCAAGGCTATGTCATTTGGACACTTCTACTTTAATAAATAGGCAAGCATTTTGCATAGTGCCGCTCTGTCAGATACCACTTACTCCCCAGGACAGTCCCTACACCATCCGTGCCCCAGGAAGGCTGAAGGTCAGGAAGCCCAAAGGTTTGCAGCAGAACTGCGCTGAAAACTTACATTGGTAACAGATTTCCCTCACAGTCACCCAAGGTGGGAAATGTTAGACTTGGGAAAAACAATATGCTACCATTTCATGATCAGCAAACATATACACTTCTAAAGGGCTTCTAAAAGGTTGCTTCAATAGTTTACCTCATCTTTTATATGATATGTATTCAGATGATTGTACACTACCTTCCTGAAAGCTATAAAACTTAACCTCTTTGAAACATCACCCTCAGTAAAGAAACATGTTCTACCAAACTTGTCGTTTCCACTCATCTAAAATCCCATTAAAGTCAAGTGTACTTGTTCTTTTTTTTTTTCCCCTTTCAATACTCATTTACCAGCGAGAACAGGGTGTTTTATCCCCAGGTGGTAAAAGCTCACATATGGAAATATATTTATTGGTTTAAAATTTTAAACATAAACTCCGCCCACCTCACTGAAAAGGCTCTCCAACAACTGAGCAAAACACTCAACAGTTATATAAGACAGAAACACAAAAGACTGAGTTGCCAGGCTTAGAAAGAAACATTTGCAAGTGATTTTAGCAAAGCTTTGGTGCTCCATGTAGACTGAACAGGAAAATGTAATCAAGTAACTCTGTTTTTCCAAAGCATCCCCTGGGCATCCTTCTGTACCCTGGTGTGACAAATTGTAGTCAGCACCCTCTGCTCTGACAAACACTGGAACCACGGCTCAAGAGAAAGGGACACTGCCACATGCAAAATGTGGGACTCCACTACCGCTGGAGTCCCAAGAATCCCCAGTGGCAGGGGATGGGGAAGCATGGGGAGAGGAAAGGAGGTAGGCCAGATGTTTTCTGCCTCATTTCACAACTGCCCCAATTTCTATCATTTTCCCTCTGCCTCCTGCATGTCAGAACTCCTTTCTTTTCAAATGTAGTCTTTAATCTAATTTCCTGCCACCATCTCCAGCATCTATCAGTAAAGATGTAAGCACTGTAGAAAAATTGGGATCTATGTTACTGAGATTTACACCAGACTGAACTGTATTATTAAACAGAAAAATAAGGATAATTAATTCCTTAAAAATTAATATGCATTGTAGGATAAATGTGGCATTTAAAAATACTATGTTGCTATGCTGCCCATGAACAAGGACAAAAATCAAAGTTTAAAATACAGTCCTGTTAATAACTAAAAAATATAATGAAAATTAAATTTTAGATATGAAGAGTTCTTTCTCACTCCACGTATTCTATTTTTTCCTATTTCCTTCTTCCCCACCCAGTAAAACTCATTAGTTTAGGTTCATTTTTCTGCACAGTTATTTTAAATTTGTCTAACTTTACTGAATTATTAATTCATGGAGAAACACAGCAAACAAGTATCTAACAGAACCACACAAAATGACCCATTACTGTTGTTAATATGAGAGACCAAATCAGCTCGTGCTACCTCCTGCTTGGAACTGATAGTCCCTATCCTTCTGTAACACATGTGCACGATAAACCATACGCACTTTCCTGTCCTATTTGCTACATATGGCAGTTGAATTTTATTTCATGCTACTTTAAAATAAAACCAACCCTTCCGTTTACACACACACAACAAACACACTTCAAAGACAGACACTCCCTGCAGCATCTCTGCGCCAGGAGGGCTGGAGGTCAGAAAACCCAAAGGGTTGTGGCAGAACTAACTCCAGAGAATATTTGTAATGGGAAAGGGAAAAGTGAGGGGATTACACACGCAAATTACAGGCGCTAAAGCACAATACTGCAACTTTGGTATTTTGCTGTTTGGAACATTTTTTTGTTGTAAAGGGCAAATACGCAAAGCAGCAGGATTAGTTTTTCAGCCCCAAGCCTGATGCTCATTAATTTACCTCTGACAACCTCTTCCACAGACTCTGTAGTTGTGGTGGTAGTGGTTGCAATACTGGTAGTTCTTTCGGCTGCCTCCTCATACTCTTCCTCCGTCTCTTCAATTTCATCACCATCATCATCGTCGTCATCAGCATCTTCATCTTCCACAACAGTTAGCTCCTCATCTTCCTCTGCTTGTTCTTCTACTGCCTTATCATCGCTAAATGAAGAAAATTATCATGACATGTCAGCAACAAAATTACTTCAAGGTAACATGAGAGAACATTTTATTCAAAAACTCTGTAAAGAAAACAGTTACCTGTTTCTCAATCTCCCTCCCTTCCCTTTAAATAGAAAAGAAAGAATCAGGGACTCTGGAATGTCCCAAATAGTAAGAAATGCTAAAGAAATGTCTAAAAAAAAAAAAAAGGTCAGCATTAGCATATGATATTTTGACAGCTGAATATTACTGTAAACATGCTTGCTTCATGATACCATCAACCAATCAATTTTTCTTTTGAAAGAAGGTCAAATCTGCACAAAATGCACTCAGTTTATGTGAAAGAAGCAAAAACTTGTCCTCCTCACTCAGTAGACAGCCCCTTATGTAGAGGTTCCCTGAGGACTACCTGTTTGCCTTTCTTAGAGGACTACCAAGTGTTGAACTGACCTTGAATTACCGACTGCAGAGTTCTTCCTTCTGCTGTTACAAGTGCTATGTGAATGGAAAGGACACTTCCACAGGACAACAGGAGGAAATACTGAAGTTGACTATCAAATGCATTTGGTGGATTAATATGTCATGAATCTTCTAGGATCATTCTCAGTTCTGAGTGATACAGACAACAGGTCAAAAAACGTATGTTTGGCTACTGCTACTGTTGCCTTCAAAATATTTCCTAAGCTCAGTGCCCAGCTGTGGCAAGGTTTCACATTTTTTTCTAATCTTCTACTTGAAATTTACTGCTAATAAATAAATGATCTTTAAATATTTAAACACGCAGTGACCTTCTGTCACCTTCGTGCACAAGTGGGTGTGAATCTTTCTCATAGCATCACATATGCTTGAACAGCCTTCTAGGTGAAGTTAACTTTTTCAACTCATTCTGGAGACCAAGCCTTTATTATTTCATTTTATATTATGTTGCCTACTACAACTCTTAAAGTGAACCCAACAGAAAGGAAGACAGTATGATTCCTTTTTAACACGGCATTAAGAAGTTAAAACATGTTGTTAAAATGCTTGTATGCCACAAACCTGACTACTAGGAGCAAGTTAAGCCTCTATACAAACAATGATGATTTCCCTGTTCCCTTCTCCCCAAAATATCTGTCTTCCAGAAACACAAGAGAGACTTCAAATAACACTGAAGCTTTCCACTGGGGGAAACCCAGGTATGTTTTATGAGCAGATGTGGTTAAAGCCACCTTACAGAAGAGTCTGCATAAAAGATGACTTGTTTCCATTTACACAGGAGAAAAAGTGAAAAAGAGGCTCAAAGCCGCTTGGTTCCTCTCTTAATTTTTCTTGATTTCTAAAAACTGGCTTGGAAATTTCACCATCTCCACTGTACCATTCTCCCTGAAAAGCTAATTACATTATGTCTGAAATTTCCAACTTCACTTTAAGTAACTCTTTTCTGCACAATATCTATATTCTGTCTTTTTTTTTTGTCAGGTATTTTTCCTTTTTACAAGCACGAAATAAACACTATACATGCACCATCACCTTTGAACTGCAAGAATGAGGTGGATTTGTCAAGTCCAGTATCTGCAGGTGATCTCCAGGTTAAGGGGCTTCCAGTCTTGGCTCACTGTGGACATTTAAACTAGGCATCCTGAGTATAACACATCCAAATTTTGATCAAGAGCATCAGATACCATATGCCTATCAACATTAAAGAAAGATCCCCTCCGTCTTTCTCTCACCTAAGCTACAAACACCACATGGTCTTTAAATTTGCAAATCATTTTTCCTCTTCCTTTTTCATGAATGATCACTT
This sequence comes from Falcunculus frontatus, assembly GCA_013398115.1. Taxonomy (NCBI): domain Eukaryota; kingdom Metazoa; phylum Chordata; class Aves; order Passeriformes; genus Falcunculus; species Falcunculus frontatus. The sequence continues at coordinate 22,501 of VZRV01009252.1, read as the reverse complement.
TCAGATACTGGCACACTCATAATGTTAAAAAAGGACAACAAAACCCAATGAAACAAACAAAGGAAAGTCAATTAGTCACATGGAAGGCAATTCAAAAATAATTTGCATGCATGCATCAAATATCCATCTTTTTTTAGCTACATAAAAGCAATCAACTCAGCTATGTCAGTCTACAGCATTTTGCTATGAAATTCTCATCATGAAGGCCATGCTTCTTTTTTTTTGTTGTTTTGTTTTTATTTTGTTTTCGTTTTGTTTTGGATTTTTTTATTATTATTATTTTTAGGGAGTATGATGGCGAAAAGCACCATGAGGGGATGAAAGAGGACAGTTCTCTTTGTCCACTGGCTGGCTGCACCTGCCATTACAGTGGGCCCTGGCTCCCTCTCCGTTACTTATTAGAAGCAAATGCTTAAAGGATAGCCCTCACCTGCCTCCTCATTATGAATTGCTGCTAGCTGAAAAACTAGACATCTGAGAATGCAACAAAAAGCCACAAGTGGTGGGAGACTACATCAGTTTATGGGATCAGGCTCCTGAAAATATTCTAAAAAACTTGCACAAAAATGTACTACAATATTACTAGAATATTCTTTGTACAGTTTTGACCACTCCTAGAAAAATCCTATTTCTGCTAGCTATTCTGCAACACTCAGTCACAAATTCACAGAATTATGTTTTATTCCATGTTTCAAGAAAAAGGAACAATGGAAATAGAAGTGGGTTTACCTCAGATTTAGATTTACCAAAATGGAAGTGATTTTGCATATTTTTAGTATTGGTAAAGGTACTACATCTTGCAAGAAACATGACAAAATACACTTGGGTGCTTTTCCTTGGATTTAATCACTGTTATCACCCTGGCTCCTCTTCAAGGAGAATGCACGTGAGAGGAATGACAGAGAAAAACAGGGAAGGGAATGAACATGTACAACATCTGGAACAGCATGAACTTTTTGAATGGGAACAAATCCCTCCCTGTTGCAGCCTGCAGAGCTGTTTCTCCCCACCATGCTAAATTCTCTGATTCCATTTACATTTCTCAATTAGCAGCACCCCAGTGCTGTTTCCCAGACAGCTCATCTCTCTTCTGTACACCTTTTACCTCAGTAATCAGTTTAAATCCACTGTTTTCAAGCAAACATTTACTACCAAATGAATGCGAATACCTGCATTTTTTCTCAGAAATCTTGGAGCTTTATTAATGTATGTAGCAGGTATGCTTGCTTCCTGGTATTATTATTATTATTACATTTTACCTTCTTCTGTAAACAAGTATGACTCAGTCTAATTTCTCCTGGAAGCACAATACTTTGACAGTTTTTACTGTCTATTCCCTCAATACCACCCCAGCCAAGGTTTTATTGGCAGCACAGACTGTAGTGTCTTGTTTACAAGAATTTGTTGACATTTCGCCTTAGCTTAGCAGTGCCAGTGACAGGATTTTTCAAAGGCTACTCAAGAAATTACTTGATGCACTGACAAATTCACAGATTTGTAAAGCCATTCGGCCATTGTCTGAATTTAACAAGTTCAGCACTAAACAACAAAGGGAAATTTTTAGGCTTGATGTAGCCATGAATATAGCTGCAACCCCTCCAAACATCTCAATCTCCTGTCTGTGGAGACTTCTGGCAAGGAGGGCCAGCACTTCCCTTCCATATGGACACAAAGGTCATCATGGTTTTGAACCTTCTGCTTCAACCTCCTCACACACAGGATATTAAGATCCATTTCCCCCATCACAGAAATGATGCTCCACTTGAGTCCAAGTAGCACAATGGGTCATTAGTACAAATCATCTCCAGTCCTTTGTGTGGTGAAAGAGGGTATTTGAAGTTTGGTGGTTTCAATCCTATTTCTGATGCCACAAACACAATGGGCCTCCAGGCAGCCTGAAGTCCTGCTCAGTTCCCTCCTGACTCAAACAGGAACATACTGACCACTCCAGTGGGCATATTTCTGGTTTTAAAACACAAACCACTGTACGGCTCCTGCTAGTATGCATCGCACATAATTACAAGCAATGTTTAAACCATGGACCTGTAAATGTGTATCTAGTAACTTCCTCTTCCCAATCCATCACTGTGGTAAGAATTGGCACCAATGTATTATTCATTACTTTCACTCAGAAGCATGCATCGTTCTGTTATTTCGGGAAGGTAAAACTGAAGGAAATGTAAAAGAGAGTGAAGGAAAGCCAACGTTACTTCTTGCTGTTCAAGAAATAAGAAAATATTAATAAATGAAAGTTTTCTTTCTGTATTCCAATAACCTGCAAGAATGACAAAGGCAGAAAACAGATGACAAGAACAATGAGTTTTCCTTCCTAATGGTGTTTCGGAAATAATGAGGCTGGAGCTACATTTTAAGAAGTTTCATCTCTGCAGCTACTAGCTTCATGCAAAGTTTTCAATTTAGGATACCGAATAACTATGGACTAATGGCCAGTACTGGGAAGTGTTTCCTGCTTGTCTGCAATAAACGCTTATCCATTTTGATGTAATTTTACCATGATTTTGCCAAATAACTTGAACAAAACCATATACTCCATCAGTGGATGAAAGAAAGAATGCAAACTTGTTCAAGACAGGTGTTTCAATATCTGGAAAGATTAGCATTCACTACCCTTTGCAACTGTATTTTATTGCAGACAGAGCCTATCCATCTTGACTGTAGTTTTTACCAGCCACCAAGCCTGAGCCAATAGCTGGGGGAAAGCTAATTCCAGGATAGGAACCAAATAGCAGCAATAAGCTGCTGCCTGGACAAAGAGAGCAAGGCCAATGTTGGCTCTAGACAGCTGTGGGAGTTAACACTGGAGAAGCAATTCCTGCATGTGCTCTTCCAGTCTAACAGGCTGTGCTGATGGTAATTTATGCATCCATAACCTTTACCACTGCAGGTGCCATCATCCCAGTTTCCAGCCTCTTGTGCTTCAGCTTCCCAAAAGCACAAAACCCCACCCCCTCTACAGCTCCTCCACATGAACTCCAGAACTGCTGGGAAGGAACGGGATTGTCAAGTATTCCACCCAGGTTTAGCTTTGCTTCCAGCTAAAGAATAATGGTGAGCACAGATACATATTTATCCTCATGTATAGGAAAGATCCAGACCACAAAGTTCTTCAGCTGTGGGAGAAGAAACAGACAGATCCAACAGCGAACCTCCACATGCCTTAAGAGAAAACACAAAACAGAAACAGAAAGCAAATTACAAGAGTAAGATATATGCTTGGAATCCAGAAAAGAAGATGAGTGCATTTGAGGTGGCTTAATTACCAGTCTTTTGGTTAAAAGAAAATCAGAAGGCTAACAGGCAAAGAAACAAAGACTCCCTCACCAAACCTGCACATCTGAGGCCTGGGTATTTTCCACCTAACATATTTCCAAACCCTGCATGCTAGAAAAATTTCTTCTGAACTGAAATTTCAAAGGACAAGATTTCTCAGAAACCAAGTCTGATCCCACCACCACACTCCGAATGGTGTCACTAACTAAACATTTGAGGCAAAACAGGAACTACTTTAAACTACAAACTAATGGAATGGTGCACTTTGGCTCATGAGCACTTTTCCCACTGTACTTTGTTATTTGACTTCGGCACACAAGCTGACTTCAATACTAAGTCGAGTATAGTAACTATGTGATACTGAGAGTCCAGGTAGCAGATTTATGCAACACCTACCAAAGTACTTTTGCATGGGCCAGAGAGAGGAAAGGAAGCCAAAGACAAGTATGAAATGGAGATCTCAGCACTCATCTTTAAAGTCTATGAGTAAGGGATCTTAACAAAGACATCTGGTTTTTTGAAGCATCAAGGAGGTGGGAATAGACAGCAGAGCAAAAATTAAACTGCACTGCAGTTGTGAGATTAGGCACAGAGCTAGGAATGAAAAGGGTTATGCCAGATGTCTGGTCTATTATTTTTTTAATGGCTTATTGGTATCAAAGTCTGGAAAATTACAGAATTGAAAATCTGACCCACAGCAATGTTTCTGGTCTGCCTGTTAAGTGACCACAAAAGAAAAAAATGCTCAAAAAGTGCCTTGGTTATTTTCATTAGGTTTGGATTTTATATTAGGTTAGGAAATTGGGTATCTCACATGAAGAAGAAGAAATAATACCACATTTCGACACATGAACACGTATTAAGACACTTTTAGACTTCAAAGAACTCAAATGGGCACCTTCCATTGGCACAGCAACTTGGAACAGACAATTCATATTCATAGCATTTTTCAGACATTCATGTTGTCACTTCTAATAATTTTCCATTCTGTTTTCCTTTACTGAAGAGGCTGCAATGATCTTTATTTTCACATTTCCTAATTTAAAAAATCAAATAAGCTATTTCAAAGGCTATTTCTGAGTTCTTAGACCTTAGTCTTAGAAAAACCAACTGAATTATGTGCTTCAGACTCTCTCTCCTCTTATTGTAACTAAGCTTTTATACAAAAACAATACCAAAATATGTGCCTGTTTCCATTAAATTTGTAGAAAACAAGAAAAGTTGCACTAAGAATCTTTCAATCCAATTTTTAAATAGAACGCTTATACAAACCAAACACACATCCGTTGCCCTACTGCCTCTGACAGATATATTTACCCTTTCCCCCCATAATTAAATAACATCTCTTATACCATTAGAAATTTCTTTCCATAGCTGAGTTGCTTAAAAAGCCACATGTACAAGGCAGCATTTCATCTCACAGATGGTTCCTGTTGACGGACAGGCAAGAAAACTTTCAAAACTGACCGAGTTTTCTCTCTGAAACAAAGCCTTTGCTGGTGTTGCTGTTCTGACAGTTCTCTTCAGAAGAGGAAGGATTCAGCAAGAAATACATAATTCTTAGAGAACAGAATAATAATGTATGTAACCCATATGCTTTCTAGCTTTGATTATTTTTGCTGAAGAGAAACAGAAAATTAGACATACATGAAAACACACAAAATCAGGCTTTGTGAGCCTGATGACAATGAAAAAAGATGTTCAAAATCCTTCATTTCAGCAGAAATGAATTAAGAGTGAATGTGACGGAAGAGGGCAGAGGGAAGATCATCTGCACAGCTGCTTGAGAATCAGCAGAAAAATCCCGATCTGTTACAACATATTTCTTTCCACAAAACTTCTGCTGTACTCAGAATGAAGTACTCAGAGTTTCTTTGTACAACATGCTACCCTACAGCTTATCCAGGGCAGACAGAATGAAGTCTGTACCAAATTAAGTACTTGCCCTGTTTTTGGAATTCATAATCTTGCTATTGCCACACGAGGACAACGGGAAAACTGGAAGAATAACTTTGTTCTACAACTGAGAAAAAAACTACAAACAAAACCACCAAAAAAAAATACCTGAATCATGCAATAATTCTGGATGTTCAATTTAAGACACTGAATAACATTTTTTCAAGAATGTGCCATCTTAAACTTCTTAAATAGGGTTGCCACCAGCAGCAGCTGCAAGAGGTTGGGACTTCTGCAGAGCAGATAATCTCCACTCACACAGCCAGAAGAAAAAGGCGCACGTTTCACACTAAACTTTTTATGCTGGCCACAGCATGCTAAGCCTGGCAAAAGACTCGGCAGAAACAAGCACGGATCCACTTCTCCAGGTCATCATTTTACTATTTAAGCCTTTTCTTTTTCACTCAAGTCAGAATTTCAGTGTTATTTTTTCCATCAGCAGTGATCAAACTAGAGAACGCATGCAAAGGCAGGGTTTGTCATCATGTAATCAAGCTGAAACATTTGCATTGAAGATTAGAATGCAATGGTGTTTCTGCCAGGAAAAAAACAACCTAGATGTTTTTGGTGTTTCATCTGTGTATCCAAAGTGTGTAGCCTTTGTTAGAAGGCAAAGGGAAAAAAGTAGTACAGAAGATCCTTTAGTCTACTGTGCTGTAAAGTACAGCTTCACAAGAGGTGGAATTCTGAAATCCCTACAAACCACCCCAATTGCCAAGCTCCTACTTCTAGTACGGACCACAAGTATCTCTGAAAGGTAAAGCAGAGCAGGAACTGCCAGATAACTTTATGAGGGCATACCATGCCATGCATCCTCCAACACATGGTCATGCTGATGTGACAGTATGTGTCAAAACCCCCAGGTTTAAAATTCTCACTTCCCATTTTTTCATGCATTATAAGTAATACAGCTCTTGAAATGAGGCAGTATCTATCACAATGTCACAAGAACTTCTGAGAACCTCTCGTAGATCTATCAGAAGGGTTTCTTAATCTGATTATTACACGAACCTTTCTCTCCCACAATTCAGTCATCACAAGTCATTATAAGTGACAACTTAAAATTTCTGCTTATAAAATTGTTGCCTGGTATTTAAGGAAAATCTGGCAGCTGATGACTCTCTTTTGTGAGGTCAAAAAAATGTAACCATTCTCTGCAAGTAAACCTCCTACCAAATGTGTCATTTTGATGCCTCCTGAAAGAAGCTCAACATTCACCGAGGTCATAAAGGTAGTCTGTACAGCTACAACTGTTTTCATCGAGGATCAGGAAAGCCTGATTATCTTCTACTCATCACTTCCTCAATTAGATTGATTTTCTCCTCCCAGAGCCACATCCATCACTTCAGTTAATGCTTTATAATGAAAAGGTGATTGGATTCGCTAGCTGAGCATCACTGCAACTACCTTTTAAAGCAATGTGCTGTTTCATCAATTCCATTCTAACTTTTCTTGTCCTAAGAAGAAATCCAGCACTTACCAGTCTTGCTAGTCATTACTGTTCCGGTGTTTCTATGCTTTCAGAATTTTATTTTAACAACCTCACTCCAAGATAAAAAGTTTAAAAACTGTTAATTCATATATATATATATATATATATATATATAAATATAATGAGCTAGCTGAATATTAAGCAGAAGCCAACACAAGCAACAAACTCAATTAAGACAAGAATGTGAGACACAGATTATGCTAATATCATACAAAATACGCAAATAGGACGAAATACTTCTACAGTTCTTCAACATAAGCAGTAGCATTATGCAATTATACTGTATATTATACAATTCAGAGATGTCTTCGTTTAATTTATAAATACAAGTGATTAAGTTTTATCATAAAAATATTTATAAAAACACGGAAGTTTTCAGATAAGCTCTACCATTAATAGATAGATCTGTTTAGAACAGATACAAAACTATTTCAATTTCTAACAGTTCTACCACAAAAATCAAGATGATGTAAACTTCTGACCCATTACCTGAAAAATTATATTGCAAAACACCTTCCACATCATCTCCCTAAATGAATTATTTCTCTGAAATAGCAATTTAGTGATGGATAACTCTTGTACTGCAACATCTTCCTATCCCAATAACTGGTCTTAACCTCCACTCATGGAAAACTTCAGGAAGGAGGCAAGAAAAAAGCAAGAACAAGAAAGCAAGTTTGTAATTCCTAATGTTCATTTTAGGGCACTGACTCCCAGTTAGGAACAATTTCCATTAGGACAGCTGATGAAAACACTGCCTCTGGCTGCACCCCTTCCTGCTTCTGTGTCAAAGACAACCGAGCTCTCCATCAAGCAGATCCTGAATCACTGCAACAGGCACAAGGCTCAGTTCTCCTTAAATTTTCAGGGCTATGAACAGCCTACAGTTCAGTCTGCACAGTATGGAAAATGGGAAATCTTTTTATCCAACCAAATGAAAGTAATTTCCTTCTTCTAAGGCAGAACCTGCAGTACAGACTCATTGTCCAGCTTCACATCTGGTTCAGATTCACCAGCTCAAGTGTAGGGAAGTAGGGCATGGGTTGGGGTTTTTTCATGTCATGCTTTTTGAAAGAATCATTTAGGAGATTCCCACTGGAGCATTTCCCTGAAATTTTTAGAATTAGCTTTCCAATTTAATGAAAAAGCTTACATAAATGAGAACTCATTGTTCATCATGAGAGGCAAGATGGCTCGAAAACAGATGAACACTCTAGACACAAAACTGATTTTAATTAATTTTTTAAAATAATTTTTCTCTCCTCCAGTGACAATGTTTCTAATGAAAAATTTAGCCTCAACACCTTTCTTTTTCTTGATAAATAATACTTTTAACTTTAGAACAGCAAAAATTTCAAAAGGAACGACAACAAAGCTATGGAACGATCTGTTGCACAAGTCTTATGGAGAATGGTTGAGGAATGTCTCAGTTTAGAGACATGTTTAGGAGAAAAACACTCTGGAATGAGTATTTCTCAAAAAAAAAGGGTTCCGACAATCCCTTTCTGCCAATAAGAAATGAATACTAGTGCATGAAAGTGAAAAAAATCCCAACCATTTATTGACAGAGTACCCACATGGCACAGGAAAAAAAAGGTGAATAACTGCTAGATATTGAATTGTCAGACCTTACTCTCCCCCCACAACACACACTCTGGAACAAAAAAGCCCAAAGTGCCAGGGAAAGAAAAAACAAAAACACAACAGCTGGCAATGTCATGGGGAGAAAAAAATGGTGCCGGCTCCTGTCTCAAGGGAAAAAAAGAAAAACAAACAAAAGGTTCATGCAGCAGCTTGGGCAAACAGATAGGAAGCTGGTGAATCTCTGATGTTGGTCTCCTCTTCATAGCAGATGAAGCTCATGGATTTGGTGTCCTTTCTCTTGCTGACTTGGCTTTTCAGCAGTCTGGGGCCAAAAGGGAGCGGCCCCTTGCCTTCCCACTGGTCCCAGCCGATTCTTCTTCTGTCAATTTTTCTCTCTGATCTCGGACCAAAACCAAACCGCCCAATTCACTTGGAAAAAAAAAGAAGGATTGCTGCCGCAGCCTCTCCAAAGCCAGGGAAAGGAAAACAAACCAAAAGCCTTCTTGCTTAAGCTAACAAAAAACCAAGCTAGCTAAGCAAAAAAAGAGAATGCAGTCTGCATGGCACCATGGATGCCTGGGGAGTGAGGCTTTGAAAAAGCCCATGCAAGAGCTCCAAGGCTCTGATCCCCCTGTCCCGGACCCATCTTAAAGCTACAGCAACCATTTTTGGGGCATAGAGCAGATGATAAAGGAATAGACTAATCATCATAAAATCACCCCAAGATGTTGGAGCTGGGGGGGCTCAGCCTGGAGAAAAGGAGGCTCAAGGGGGGACCTTCTCTCTCTACAACTCCCTGAAAAGAGGGTGTACTGAAGTGGGGGAGGGTCTCTTCTGCCATGTGGAAGTGAAAGGATGAGAGGAAATGACTGTAAGTTCCACCATGGGAGGTTGAGATTAGATATCAGAAAAAAAAATTCACTTAGAGAGTGGTCAGGCATTGGAATAAGTTGTCCAGGGAGGTGGTGGAGTCACCATCTCAAACTGATCAAGAATCATCTGGATGTGGCACTTGAGGACTTGGTTTAGGGGTGATTATGATGGTGCTGTTGGTTATGATGTTTACAGCTGCACTATATTGATCTTGAAGGTCTCTTCCAATTTTGATCATTCTGTGATCCTAAATTTTGCAGGGAAGTCTTTTGCACTCAGAGGTGGACTTCCAATTAAGGCTCAGATTTTTGACTCAGTGTCACAAGACAACATTAAGAACAATGGGAAAGAAGGAGGACAGAGAGAAGAACCATCAAGACACACCATGTCACTGCATACTAGATACAAGCATGAGGAAACATACAGAAAGTGAAAGATTTATGTAGTAAGAATCACCGAAATATCTGGTCCTTCCCCATTTCTTCCTTCACAACCCTCCATTATCCAGCCAGTTCCTCAGCCATGCAGCCCTTCCCACTGCAGGGGGACTAACACCCCAGGGCTCACATGGCAACAGCACGGCTTTACTGCAGGTATCCAAGCTGGCCTCCTCCCTCCAGCTGTACTTAAACACCACCACCACCATCTGATTCTTCCTAGTTTATGCTTTTTTTTTACCACGTTCAAGCTGTCTTTGCTTCCTCCAGCAAATGCCAAAGAAAATAGAGTATCCATCAAAGCAACAGATACAGAAGATTAGAGCATTTTGATTACTTATCTCCCCAGTCAGATAGTATAAAATACACCTGGGTCAAACAATTCCCCCCAAAAGGCTCTCTTTTCCTGCTGTATTTCCAAATACATTTTTCTGGGGGTAGATGGAGAGATGAGCAGGGGAAAAAGAACGATTTGAAGAACACGAGGAGATGTAATGGGGAGCGAAACAGTGCAAGAGGATTTCATGTTTTGGACAGTCCTTGCCAATGAACACCACGAGCACAGAGAACATCATGGAGTTTGTAGCATTTACTTGCTTTCAACTGTATTTGCAATTAAAACATCAACATCTTCCTGACTCCTACCTGCAATACATCTCCCACTGCTTTGGCATACATAGACCCAAACACAAGGAGCTAGTCAAAGTAACACTTACAAAAGGAAAAAGAATTTTCCTCAAGTGTGAAGTGAAATGACTAAACCCCATTAAACTTGACTTTTAAAAGCCTTGTATACTATTGAATTTACTCGCTTATGTGTCACTCTTTAGATTTTTAAGCATTTTTCATAAACTTGTGCCACAGGCAGATATCCCAACTGCCTGTCTGCCTACCTTCTGCAAGGCAGCAGTGGGACAGGAGTCTGCGTGTTATAAGAGGTCAGGGCACTGTACAATTGCGACCAATTTAACCACACCTTGTGACAGTGTGATTTAATGGCAGCACTCTGGGGAATTTTGATAGTAACTAATTTGATGCTGAGGTTAACTTGCAGATGTTTCTGAAGTGAAGACACCGGATAACGTGTGTTGCTATCTTTGTACCATTAAAGTCATAGATGAAGATGTAAGAAGAGCTAGAAAGCAAAAGAAATTAAATATACACTTCTTCCACATTAAATGTGGATTTTATAACAAATTATTAAGCAAAGCAATTCTGCTGGGTCCTATGACTCCTCTTCCCCACAAAAGCACAGGGTGTCACCTCAAAGCTGTTCAGCATAACAGGCACATATACAATGCTGCTTTCACCACTACAAAAATTGACCAGCTTTAAATGCTTTTCAGGATTTCTTGGACTATAGTTGAAGGAGGCAATTATGAAAAACAAATTTTTTCTAGATACTACTGAAAAAAAAATTCCAAGCTCTTCATCGAGTCCAAAAGATACATCATTCCAGCTACTTTTTTTTCCAGCATCTGGTAGATGAGCACTCATCCTTAAGCTCAGTCTGGTACAGGGTTGCAAAATCAGAGAACGTGATTATCATGCTTTATAGCACAAATTTGTTTCAGTTTTATTTCACAGATGCCTAATTATCAGCACAAAATAGACTGTGTTCTTTTGGATTATTTATTGTGGTAGAAAACCTACTGTATTAACTATGCTAATAGAAAGCACAAACAAACCATAAAACTTTGCTTGGCAGAAGTTTCTCATAAACTGTAAACTAAACCATTATAAAATACACTACTCGCCACAATGCGACATTTGCAACACTATCCCATCATTGCATCAGTGTTTTATACCTTTTTTCACCAAACAGAGAAAATTAATTTGGCCTAACCTGCTGAGGGGAAAACAATGAGAAATGAAATCTCCTATTTTGGACCTTGAAAACATATTTAAATGGTCTAGAAAGACTTGGATAAAATTAAGGCACCATCTTCTGCTCCTCAGCTATGGGACTTAAGGAAAAGCTTTCCATATAACTCTCAATAGGGAGACTTACAGTGCTTCCATTTCCCTGCCATGAAAGAAGGAAAATGACAGCAGACTGCTTTCCTAGCAGGAAGGAAAGCCTGGGAGGTTATCACATTGACAGGAAGATAAGGAGATGTGGATATGAGACAGATGTAGACAGAGGAAACCTGGAAGTTTCCAGCTTGGCAGTCACTCCTAAAGATGTTCAGCTTTGGACATCAAGGACACCAAAGCTTCCAGCAAGTTCCCACACACAGGCGGGAGGGCCACAAGGCTGTGCTGAGTTGCAAGGGTAGCCAGAGCTTGCAGGTCACTTGACTGAGCTGTAGCTATGCAGGGAGAGGTCTACAGTTACACTGAAAGTCAGCACCTACATCTGACTGTCCCTTAGGCAGACTTCAAGGTAAATTTTAATTAAAGGTGTGAACAGCAACAACAATCTCCACTGCTGAAAAATGCTTGTGACATCTTTGTCAGTTACAGACTATTTCAGGATGAGCATGACAAGACAATTTCAGAAGCACATGTGGATCCTGCCTCTTGGCCTCACGAATAAAACGGGTATATATATCACCAGTCACCAAAATATACCCTCCCACCTTCCTCCAAGTACTGCCAACAAGCCATACCACAAGCAAGTCACATCCTTTTACATCCATACGAAGGTGGTGGTCAGATATTTGGTGGGAAGGACATCCAGCTATGAGGCAACGCAGCCCAAGCTGCCCCAACATGCCCTCTAATAGTGTGGCTACAACACGCTGCTGAGCTTTTCTTCACCTTGTGGAGAAGAAAACACTCTTGACAAAGCAAAATAATAAAATACAATGCCTCAGGGACGACTGTTGGGGGTGAAAACACAACAGTCAGAAAAAGGGCATTTATTAACTGAATGGCTGCAATGTGCTTTCCTCTATACATTCAGAATCAGAAATGCAAATATTTTTAAATTTCTATCTGATAGCTTGAGATATAAAGTTACCTCAAAATAGATCACCCATATTTGTTGGATTCTGCTCTGCCATAGGTTTGAGAAACAAGAATCATCCTCTTTTCAGCTTGTCACCTCTACCTCAGACATGTCACCTCCACTTTGACTTGGGTACCCATGTAAGGTGAAAAATGGAGACTTCAGTAAGCACTTCAAACAGAGGTGCTTTAATAGCACAGAATATTGGCAATTTAGCATTAGCAAAGTGTTGCCCTACCTTACATTTCCTTTCTCCCTCACAATCTGTATAGGACTAAGGCATATACATATCGATAACCACACAAACATATGCTCAGATATGAATAAATATACACACGCACAAAATTTGAATTACCCCCTACTGCTGTGTAAGAATTTTTTTTAAAATATATATGTATATATAACTAAAGTTCAAGAGTATTTCTGGCTCAAATACACACAGTTTAAATGCAGTTGGGAAGCTAAAGAGGCAGCAAGAAATATGACTGAGTCAGTCTACAAGAACTACCAATTGCTTGGCTCTTCATCTGCAGGTGAAGTACAAGTGCCCCATAGAAGGACCTTTCATTTTCCTTTTGCAAGCACTTTTGTGAGAGGGGAGGGTAAAAAAATAAATCAGTATTTGCTTGGAATTTCAGAAATGGATTGAAATGCAATTACAGCTCTCATTCCTAAGAGGATACAAAATTTCTGAAGTTATTCTTGAACTCATCTCTTCAGATATTAAACTGCATTATGAGGAAGAAAATGGACTACAATAGTAAATGAAATGTTCAGTGACAACACAAAAAAGACAGAAATAAAGCAGGTATCTGCCTTACAAACAGAAGTACTCTATACCCCTGTGAGCTCTTTTATTTAAAATAATTTTGGGATCTTTTATCTTATAAGACATGTACTATATATAACATATAATAAACATGTTACCTATAAAAGACATGCAATAGATACATAAGATAGATGGATAGATCTATCTTGCATGTATATATATATATACATAAAGATGTAGATATATATAAAATGAAAAAAACCAAACATTTCATTAGAATAAGGTCAGCATTCATTTCTTAGAATGAGAGAACATTTAAACACCCAACCAAAATCTAAATTAAATATACAGAAATGACACAGCAACAGACACAGTCCAAAGGCAGCTTTACAAATCCTACTGAAAGGGTTATAAATAGTGACACTGACAGGTGTTGGAAGTACAAATCGGAAGAAAGTTCAAAGGCATCAATATGGAATATGCAAAGTTCTCCGATGCAGGCTTTTGCATCAGTCTGACCATTCACTCCTGTTTATGACAGAAAACTGGAAATATTTATTTTAAACTTATTCCATTATTCACAAAGGACTCTTCCTTGCAACACTTACTAATGCTTTGTCAGGAAAGATTTAGTTGCCCACCATAATATAGTTTCTAATTATTCTAGGTCTTAATGCCATCTCATTGCACCAAATTACAGCAATTCAGTCTCTGTCCTTCATCTCTGCACTGATCTTCAAATTGTTTCCATCTAGATTATTAACAAGTCCAAACATAACACAATTCAGACCTATTAACTTTCTGCATTATTCATATAATTTGGTCCCCACTTGTTTTCTGGGTACTCCTTGAAGCCACTTGCAATCAGCCCCAAGTTTTAGATTTTGTGCATTATTTGTACAAGAAAAAAAGCAGAAACAATGTATTAGCACAGTATGACACGATGAAAGCCTGGGGAGCACAAAGAGAGTTTGAACATTGACCTTAGTTTATGAAGAAAGCCATCTTTGAGAGTTGTTGGCATCCAGTTGCAAGGGCATGACATAGTACTCTGCTCTTACAACTGCTGTCTGACATGCTCAGGAGAGTGACATGAAAAAGCTTTAACAGCACCAGACCACTAGACCACTCAGTTACCAATGAGTGTAACAACACAATTACGACCCATATGCAGCTCAAAATTAGCCCATGTGCACAGGGGATGGGAAGGGTAAGGACAGGGATGGTATCTTCCCATTCATTCTGCCTTGCAAAGGAAACTGCCATGTTCCTTCTCAACAGCAGCATATGAACAAATCTGTGAAAGGCTAGATATTAAAACACATTTTCTTTTAGATCATGTTTAGAAACTAATTGTCAGCAGAAAAATATTCTTACGGCAATACGGCACATAGCTAATGCCTATAACAAATGAAGGCATTTCAGAACCTCCACCGGTTATGTTGGCTGATATCTGCTGCCGTACCCCAGACTGCACATGAACCATCTTAGGAGTACACCATTTATCATTTATTTGTCAAAAAATACGAATTTAAGCATTTTTGTTATAAATATGCCAATACTTTTCACTGAAGAAATTATAAAGGCACTAAAAAGTGTAGTATTTAAAAAAAAACCTTTTCTGTAGAAAGCTAAAAAAAAAAGGAGTAGAACACTGTTGCTTTCAACCACTGTAGATGCAAGTTCATGTATAAGGTGCAAAGACTCTTCTATGCCAAGGTCTTTTAGACAGATTTTTGGCATCTTAATAACAAGTTGAAGGGTGCAAAGTCACTGTACCTTCCATCTGCATAGTCTGCATCTGCACCTCCCCACCAGACATCCGAATCATCATCTTCGGCATCAGCTGAATCAAGATTGTCACTTTCCTCTGCTAATGGGCAGCAGACAAACTCCACACCACGAAACTTGTCGATTCCACAGGGCAGCAGCATGCCATAGTCGTGCAGATTCATGCTCTTCTCACTACAGGACTGCAGAAAAGAGGGGAAAAAGCAGCAACAACATTGGCAGGGAGGAAGACTAAAAAATGTCACAGGCCTAGAGAAAATATGAAAGGGCTGCACACTGCCTTAGGAAGTTAAAGCTGGCGAACTGCATGATCTCTGAAATTTGAAACACCATTTAGAAAGGTCACACTTGCATTCACTACTCGACTGTAAGCAGCTCCCCACCTATGTCCACTGTAAGCAACAAGCTCTCCTATCGGTCTTTCCCAGAACAAAAGACTTGTCTCCTCCTATATACATGATAAGTCCATATCTTCCTGTCTAAAATCCTCACAGGCTCTGCCTCATAAACAGAAAACTTGATAACAGAATAATTATTTGATGAATTAATCCCAATCCTGATGCATTAATGCTATTGAAGACTTCACCGCAAGGTAGATCAACATTTGAAATACCACTTACACTGGAAAGACACTGTGTCTAGTCTTACACTTCTGCCAGTACAGTACCTCCTAGCCTTGTTTGGAAAACAGTCAGTCATGCATAATTATACTTTAATGACATAGTGATATATGACAGGTGAAAAAATGAAAATACTTCAGTGGCGCACAGTGATGATGCTTCCAGGCTATTGCCATTTCAAGTTTGCAAGTAGTCAAAATGAACTAGAATTTCCCTGTGTGAAGGTGGGTGACTTAAATGTTTCATTTAAGTATAATTCAAGCAAGAACTGAAAATTTGAAAAGCTGCTGATCACATTTCAAATTTCATCTCCAGAAGGTGGAATAACATACAAACTAAGAGGTTCCAAAAAAAACAGCAGTCAGAAATCTTGGCAACTCATCTCAGTTTTTTTCCTAAAACCTCTCTACATAAGGAAAAAAAGTCCAAAACACATTAGCAATTAAGTCTATTTCTATTTTCAGTAAAGCACTGTTTAATTATAAAAACTCTGTGCCTAACTGCAAAATGCCTTTCATTAGTCCTAGTTTGATCAGCTTTCCTACCCTTTTCTGCTGAATTTCATATAGTGCACTCCCTGAGGCCTGTTTCATCTTTGTGGGCACCTGGCATACCAACATACGTGATAAATAATGGATAATATCCACTCAGGATAACGATTCAAGGCAAATCCTAGGCATTTAGTTCCAGTGCTAACACAGGAAACTGGAGTTTTTGAGTTTGTGAGTGAATGTGAGGAAAAAAATAGTGCTATAAATAGTGCTATGAAAGAGAGTCAGTGTTCAAAGGTCAATGGTAACTACTCAGTCATGGACTCTAATGTGCTCTCATTCCCATTTCCCACCTTATAAAAAACCCAAAAATGTCATTCACTCAAACATTTGAAAGTATTGCTTTTTGTTTTCCACATCGCTGCTATATTTTAAGTCATCCTCAGAAGAGTGATACAGCTTGAAAAAAGGCAGGCAGGAAATTTTAAGACAGATGAACGTACCTCTTTAGCAACGGTATGCCAATGCAGGTGAGTTTCACACACATCCATCCTTTCCTGGTGAAGGAACTTGCACTTGTCTGGCACCAGAAGGGCATCACTCACAAACTCGCCCACTGAAAGGGAAAAGAAAAAAACACCCAAGAAATATTAATTTTGCTTCCAATATCTCATCCTGTTAAACCCCTAGCTACTCCTAGCAGCTTTTGTGAATGAGTGGCAGGTTTGCAGAAAATGGAACAGTTTCTAGATGGTGTTTCAATTATGACCTTCTTCCAACTTGCCATTGGAAAGGAGCTCCTGTCTTTGATATCAGATATATTTGTTTATGAAAACTTCAGCATAAAACATGTAGGACCCACTGCAGACGTGTGGTGCAACGTGAAGTTAGGAGCTGGCAGATCTAGTTCCAGGAAGGGGACAATGGGGGCAGGAGGGACAACTACATTTTGCATCTTAATAGCAGTAGGGAGAGGGTATGAAGGTATTTTGAAGGTATTTTGAGAGTATGAAGGTATTCTGAAATACTTTGGTGTTCTACATAAAACAAATTACACCAACATCTTGTTTGAAAGCATTTGAGAGTATTTCCACTGATATAGCACTAACAGTAACACAGTCAACTTAGTTATTTTTGTTGATGCAGCCTCTTCATTGCATCCTCATGTCATCAGCCAGATGAACTCGGGTTAGCCCCGAAGGTTGATAAGCAAGTAGAGCTCATCAGCCAGGGAACAAGATGATTAATGAACACCAGAATATCTGGTCAGACCAAAGTGGGTGAAGAGCCTTTTTTTCCCAAGGACATAAATGACCAAACACATTGCTTCATCTTCAACACCAGAACAAAAATTTACATGCTTATGAAATAAACACTGCTCACAGCATCACTACTGACAAGTAAGAAGAAACTCAACTGCTAAGTAACACGATTTATTAGACTAAAATCAATTTAATTCTGTACAATTCTGGCATTGCAATTACATAACCTCAAACCCTCGCAAAGATATTTTTTAAAGGAAAAATTACAGAGTACTTTAGAGAACTGTATATACTGAACAGACACTGGGTTGTGAAAGCACATGACTCAGCTGGTATAAATCAGCTCCCTGAAGCCCACTTGTCTGTAGCCTCCAAAAAACTATAGTCTGTGTTAAATGAAAGAATCAAGGTGGTCCAATGGCTACTAGGATGTAATAACAGGTAATTGATCAAAATGTGATGACTACAAGTTTATTGTTGAGTAGAGAGTAATCTCAGGGAGCTGATGAAGTGGCCCTTAAGGCTTACAATTAAAAAGTCAGTTTCAAAAATAACCAACACCCAATACATTGGAAAAAAGCAGGAATCCAACAAATACATCTTTGCTAATCACCAAGATGTACATTTTGCACTAAATTCCTTGCTATATTTCAGTGCCTTTGCTCTGAATCCCTTAAAATCAGTCAACTAGGAACTAGTAACTAGTTTCCTTAACTCAGTTAGTTAACTAGGAGAAAAAAAAAAATTTATCCTTCCCTAGCACACCCTAATGTCTGTAAACTAACACAAATGTTTTCTAGAGGTGTCCAAAATTACCTTGCAAAAATAATGAGTAAGTACACTTTCTGGTAACCTAAAATACAAAATTTGCACTTTCATTTAATGAGGTCTCAGTTCCCAGTGGTGTCACACACAAATCCTGCAGTGAAATTTGCATAAATTTGCAGCATTTTGGGCAGCAGCCTGACACATACCTGAACTCTCTAAAGGCATAAGTAATTGGCAACTGTTAATGCTTTAATTTCGTCAAGTGTCTGAGCACTGAGCAAGCACATAGGAACTTTGCTGAAGACTCAAGAGTATGACGACTTCATGCAAAACTGCAGTGTCCTGCACGTGGGGAGGAATAACCCTGGGCACCATCACAGGCTGGGGGGCAAACCTGCTGAACAGCAGCTCTGCGGAGAAGGACCTGGGGGTCCTGGGGGACAACAAGCTGTCCCTGAGCCAGCAGTGCCCTTGTGGCCAAGAAGGCCAATGGGATACTGGGATGCACTGGGAAGAGCATCGCCAGCAGGTGGAAGGAGGCGATCCTGCCCCTCTACTCAGCCCCAATGAGGCACATCTAGAGTGCTGTGTCCAGCTTTGGGCTCCACAGGATGAGAGAGACATGGAGCTCCTGAAGTGAGTCCAGTGGAGGTTACAGAGATGATGAAAGGATTGGAGCATCTTCCTTATGAGGAAAGGCTGAGGGAGCTGGGCCTGTTCAGACTTGAGAAGAGATGTCTGAGAGGCAACCTCATCAATATATGTCAATGTCTGCAGGGAGGGGTCAGGCTCTGCTTGGTAGTGCCCAGCAATGGCACGAGAGGCAATGGGAAGAAACAGATGTACAGGAAGTTCCACCTGAACATGAAGAAGGACTTCTTTCTTGTGCAGTGACCAGGCACTGAAACAGATCACCTAGAGAAGGTGTGGAGTGTCCCTCACTAGAGATATTCCAGAACCACGTAGATGCAATCCTGTGCCATGTGCTCTGGGATGACCCTGCTTGAGCAGGGAATTTGAACCAGATGGCCCACTGTGGTCCATTCCAATCTGACCCACCCTATGGTTCTGTGAAAAGTAACACAATAGGATGTACCACTGAGTTACAGCCACCAAACAGAAGATGGAAAGCTGTATGTCCAAAGTTCTGGGCAATGCAGCTTGGGCTGCAGTGTCATTAAAAGTATACATGAGTATGTAATTAATTTAAAATAAAGCACATCTTTTTTTGAGCATCTAATTATATCAACCAACTCATAACAATACACTACAGAAATAGTAGATGCTCAGATGTCAGT
This sequence comes from Falcunculus frontatus, assembly GCA_013398115.1. Lineage (NCBI taxonomy): Eukaryota > Metazoa > Chordata > Aves > Passeriformes > Falcunculus > Falcunculus frontatus. Next base: position 2,916 of record VZRV01009252.1, on the reverse strand, counting down.
GAGGACACAGTGTTAGATTTGACCAGCACACAGAAAATGTGCACTGCTTTGTAGAATCATATTGCTTGAAAATACGGCAACAGCATCCTCACGGTAACCCAAATTCTCATTTCAAATGAGGCTCCATTTTGTAAACAATTGCTGAATTTCACTGAAATAAACAACCCATTGGAACAAGCCCTCCTCTGCTTTTCAGAAGAAAAAGACTACCTGGGAAGAAGGATGGCTCCTTCATTATATAGAATTATAATAAATTAGGTGTGTGAAAATCTAGGCAATAGCAATCACTTGCAACTTTACATGTGATTTCTATTGCCTTCAATTCTATTTTTATTACAAATAAAATTTAACTCTGTCCATTATTTAGACATACACAGAGCTCATGTTCTAGAAACTTTTCTCATTCCCTTCATGATAATTACTACTGAAGTTTAAATGCAAAGCTTTGAATTTTCATTCCTTTTTTGTTGTTTCTTTTTAAAATAATTAATGTTGAAGTGGCAGTTTGACGAATTAGACTGAAGTCATTTTACAACTGCAGTGTTTAATTTGCTTGGACTAGTCTAACGGAAACACAAATCCATCAGAAAGAAGCCCTTCTAGCATTTTAGGCTTGCAGGTAAGCTTCCACCTGTATCGTTCCTGTACATGTTTAACTTTCAATAATGCTAAGTCATAAGATTTCAAGGATTCTTTGCTTTTTCGAATGAGTAACTCACAGACTACACTGAGCAAACAAGCACTCATGAAGGGAGAGCAATCCTGGGCCTCCAAAGAGAGGCTCTGAAAAAAAGGAAAAATTGCAATACTACTTTACTCTGCCAGTACCTGCCACGATGGACAGAGCTGTGCATTACCACATTTCTTTGACTGATGGAGCAACCCAGCCCAGTGCTGGTTGTAATTGCTACTATCAGGTGCTGGGATTGCCAAATTCAACTCCAATATTATTTTTAATTCCAACACAGCAACATACTGACTTTGCATCGCATCGGGCTGGTACTCAACACCCTGCCTGGGATGCTGAGCGGGATAAGCATTTCCCCAGGTAGCAGCACTGCCTTAAAAGTCTCCCTGGCCCCAAGTTGTCCCTTTCTCCTTACCAGCACCTCGTCCCTGCTCCCCCAGCAAGCCAGGGGTAAACCCTGACCACATCATAGATAGGGGGGCTTGCAAAACTTGTACCAACCATAAAGCATTGGTATCATTACCACCACCAAAACTACCTCTGTCTGCCTTATATTTATCACTGTTTTACAGTACTTTTCTGCCTTCTTCAGCATCTCTTGTATTTTGATTACAGCTGGAAATCTATCCTGTGCAGAGGTACTCTAAACCATGATGGCACCATTTGTCTGTTGATGAGTTCATAAATCACTACATTCTCTCAGGTTATCCAACACACCAATATAACAGTGTTGCAGTAGTTGCTCACTCACTCTTGCCGGGAAGGCCTGGACAGAACCAGACCCTGCTGGCTTATGGGTTTCTGGCCATCTAGAGAAAACAGCCCTAAAGGAGAATTCTGAGTAGAGGTTGTGTTACCACATTAAAACTCACCACCATGTGCCCATCATTCATTTAGGTGAAGACTGCCAACACCCTGCTCAACGTCCTGCAAGTTGCTTCTTTCCGCTTTTAACTGCACACCACCACAACACAGATTGTGTCAACATAGTAAGTCACATTTTAATTTCATTTTAGAAATATCATCTTTGCCCCCCGCAATGTCAGTAATCCCCCTCTTGATGCCCAGTTCTCCATTGTGTTTGTAGCAGACTTCTTTCCTCACATTCTTCAAAAACCGTTTTGCCAGAGGTTATAATGCCACATTTTAATATGTAACAATTTTATTTCAGTCAAGGATGTTTTATAATCCGAAAAATACTCTTGGAACAACAACAGATTTTTTGCTGTAAGACTAGAAGTTCTGGTCCAGAAATTTCATTTTTCAACATTGCAAATACTAAGAATCAACCTCTAACAAAAGAATTAGGATTATAATGAAGGCAACTATTCACACAATCTTTAAAATCTTCTGTCTTGGATTAAAAGACAGGTGTCTGCCAAGAAAGGCAATAACCTTCCTAGGATGGAAAATATGACCCCCTTCCCTCCAAATTATTATAACTTTGAAATTACAGGGCTTTCAGGCAAAGATATGGGGAAAGGAATAACAGTTCTTTACTAGTATATATATGTATAACAAGGCAAACAAACAACAACAAAGGCAGCAGCAACAACAACAAACAAAAAAACAGAGACTCAACCACAGCCTTCTCTCAGCTGTCAGGCACTTTCCCCTTTGGTGCAGTTATGGTCACAGCCGGCAGGGGCGCTGTTGGCTCCCGGCCGGGCAGGGCGGGTGCGATGATTCCCCCGGGCTCCAGGGAGCGCTGTGGCACGAGCTCAGCAGCCTCTCCACATGGTAATAGCAACTCGGCCAGAGAGACAGAGAGAGAGGGAGAGAGAGAGAGAGAAAAGGCGCTCCCTTTGTAAACTCAGGGGAAACAGCCAGTCGCAGGGCCACTCCGGGTGGCAAAATGGACTATAGCAGGAACCTCAGGTCAACAGGCTGGAACAGCAGAGGCAAGCGTGCCCAGGGTGGCAAAAAAAAGTGTAGCAGAAACTCCGAAGCTGTGACAGGAGCTGCAGGGCTCCTGGTGGACATGGGGTGTCGAGCTAGAGTGTAGCAAAAAGCCCAAAGCAGCAGCAGCAGGAAACAGCAGAGCTGGGCAGTGGCAGACGGGCTTCCACAAGCAGCCAGGAAACACTCCCTCTGGAGAGGGGGAAGGGGTCGGGGTCTCCTTCCCAGTGAGGTTTGGTGTTAATAAGGTCCCAGTTCAACAGCTGCTCTTGGAAGCAGAGGCTCATCCATGGTAAGGAGAAGCAGTTGTTAGAAACTAATTAGCCAAT